>JAOUQX010000036.1:4073778-4085995 GCA_028566295.1 Liobagrus marginatus
GGGGGTCGACTTATACGGCGAGTATAGCAGAAAACCCAAGTTTGCGAATGAAAAATGGGGTGGTCGACTTATACACCGGCATATACGGTACACACTAGTGGTGGCCGTTTATACGATCACATTACACATCTTGTTTTTTTTATTTTTCATTTGACCGAACCAAAATGTGTCTCTTGTTGCATGAATTCTAATCATACCCAAAGATCGGGCCTTTTAAAATCTGGTTAAAATAAAAAGGAAACGTAGATATTTCATTCCAGTCGGCGCTCATTAACCCCCTAGAGTAATTAACAATGTTCAGTACACTTCGCTAGCTGCAAGCTTCATTTAGCATGTGTGTCACCTGCATTCGGAATCGCTAACGTGCTAAATGCTGCCCTGGCATCCGCAATGGTTAACCTAACTCATTCGTTATTTGAGTGTCGGTGTCACTAGTATTGAGATTATGGTGGTACACTCTGCTACAGCAGGCCCAATAGTTAATGTAGTCGAGATGCTATTAGCTCTCTGGGTTGGTTATGATGTGCAAGCTTTCATAGTTACCTGATAGCGACATAGCACTCTGTAACTATTTTCTAAAGTTAATTAAGTTAACTAGCTAATGTATTATATTACGTTCTAGATAGCTACATATATAGTCAAAGTGTAATACAAAAACGTTTATCTTGACATGCATCTATTTAGCACCACAAATAGTCATTAGATGGGTATGTATTCAGATTTAACTCCCCAAAGTGGCACTGGGTTAAATTTAGATTGCTTTTATTTTTAAATACAGAAAAAATCATTGAACTTGGGGTAAATGTCATTTGTGTCGATCTATGCGATATTTACTAACAAATGTATTTGATTCTGTTAAAAGCACAGAGATGAATGGTAATCACCACAACCTTGACTAGCCAGTTACCACGGAAGCCCTAATGTGCCCAACCTAAGCAGGGTATTGCTTTGTACCATTGGCGTGTTGGTGGCTCAATGGTAAGGCTCGGGGTCAGTGATCAGAGGGTCAGTGATCAAATCTCACACCTGGCAAGCTACCATCATTGTGTCCTTGAGTAAGGCCCTTAAGCTCACTCTATACCCTGACCCCAACCTTCAAATTCATAAGCTGGGTTTTGCGGCAGAAATTAAGCATTTCACTGCATGTATGTGATCAATAAGATCTGAATTTGGAATTAGCACGTTTCATATCTGACCGCTTACTTAAGCCCATGAGATTTACATTTATGGCATTTGGCAGATGCCCTCATCGAGCCAGACTTACATTTTAACCAACCACTTGAGGGTTAAGGGCCTTGCTCAGGGGCCCAGCAGTGGCAGACTGGCAGTGCTGGGAATCAAACCCCGAGCTTCGGATCAGCAGTCCGACACCGTAACCACTGATCACAAGCTACCACTTCCCCTTGAAATTTATTTTGGTCAAAAATAAAAAATCCCCATATGAACCTTTCTAGTACAGCATTTTAGAGTACAGTACAATGAACTTCTACTCACATATATAGTGTAAAGAAAATATATTGCTCATACTCAGAACTAAAAAGTATTAACCTACAGTAAAATAAGAGCTAATGTAAATACAGTACAGGATAGGATATTGAGAGTTGGATATCAGTATAGTACACTAAGTGATAAGTAATTATAATAAAGTACAGGCTATTGTACAAGGAAATTTCATAAAATATTAAAAGCCCTGGTTTTTATTATAAAAAAAAATTATTTTGTTACATCTCTAATAAGCGGTAAAGTGCCTGACAACGTGACGTAAAGCCAAAAACTAGAGCTGTCTCATGCATCATGGAAATCATATTTCGGCATATCGATGTTGTATACATTTTATTTATACTTATTACATCATCACTCAACAACTCTATTTTAAAGGTTTATTATATTTATTATATGTCCAGGATGTTTCATTATATTCTATTGCACCATTAGACAAATAACGAAGCAAACCACTTAGATACATGTGTGTCGTATGCATTCGGCATACTATGAACCTTAAACTGTGTGGCCAAGTGTACCTCGAGTATTTAGCTATGACGTTATGACATAGAGTTGGATATTAGCATCTTTGCTAGTGCTAAAAAAGGCTCAGGTTTCAGGTGAAATAAAAGCCCAATAGAAAGAGAGAAACCTGGTGGAGGCTGGACAGCTACCAGGTGGTGTCTCGCCTGTATTTTCCCTACCAAAACATGCCAGTCGGCGCGTACAGTATGACAAATTACCCTGCATGACACTTCACACAGCAGCCACCTCCCCAAACACCAACCTCCTCCAGATGGACCCAATTAAGCTTTTAGCCAATGAGAGGTGCCTGATGACTCCATTAGGAAGCATTCTGAGGTTAAATCAACAGAGAGAATCAACCAAAGCTCACCGTTCCAATCTGTCTTCATTTGTTTGTGCACCCTGAAAAGCGAACCCATAGGTGAATAACTAGCAACGGAGGGAGAAAAGACAAAGAAAGGCCGAAAGGATCCCCGCGGTGAGGTAGGTTCATAATTTTGAGTGAAATACGTGGAGATGAGATCTGGAGTAACTTCACATACTCTCTCTCCTGGGCCCTGTTTATCTGCCATCACCTCAACTATCCCATATATTTAAGCACAGAGTCGATGTAATTCAGCGGCGTCATCACTCACAGGCAGGCACTCGAGGTCCGTTACTGACAACCAACTCCCAGAATCAACCCGGATTAGCACAGCTCTAAATTATATTAAATTGTTGAATTAATAAGGTTACATATGAACTGAAATGATTTATTAACCAAGAGAAATGCCAATCAATCAAAATGCTACTAATAATACTATATTATAGTATTATATATATATATATATATATATACTATATATATAAGGGTTACATCTTGTAGCTTGGTATAATATATAAGGGATTATACAGCCAGGGTTCCATTGTGTCTTGCTGATATTATATGTGTATATACTATAAATATTAGACTATAAATATTAGGGATGCACCATTACCAGTTTTTAAGGATCCTGAACAAGTACCACTATATTTTTCTGGTACTCACTTATACTGATTTGTTTTTGGTGAAGTGGCAATTTTTAAAGCACAACACATTGAAACTAATGAATAGTGCACAGCAATAATTGGCAAAGGGCATAATAACCAAGGGTATAATATTCATACTATAGCTAGATAATATACAGGTAGATAATAATCTAGCGCTTATCCTGTTCAGGGTCGTGGGGGCGCTGGAGTCTATCCCAGCTAATTTAGTGTGTGAGGTGGGGTACATCCTGTACAATCAGCAGTTAATCACAGGACTAACACTTAGAGACAGACAACCATTCACACACACATTCAATAGTCAATAATATCAACCATTCACACACACATTCACTCCTATGGACAATTTAGAGTAGCCGATTCACCTATGCCCAATCACATATGTTTGGAGGCGGGAGGAAACCGGAGTACCCTGGGAAAACCCAGGAAAGCATGGCAAGAACATGGGAACTCCACACAGAAATACCCTGGGTGGAAACCGAACACATGACCTTCTAGCTGTGAGGCAAGAGCACTAACCGCTCTGCCACCATGCTGCCCTAGGGTTCGCCCTATCAGTTCTCTCTGCCAAATGCTGTAAATTACGTCATGTGAGCAGCAGTACTAACGTACAGGTATCGGTGCATCATAATGAATATTAAAATAGCAGTCCCTCTCAAATTTCACATTTTGCGTTCGAAACTACAGTTCAACCAATGTGTTCCCTGTGACTTCTTCTTATTATTTTTTTATTTTTTTTTTTACAAATTTGCCCAATCATTGTGATGCATCGAACAAATCCTGACTAGTATGTCACCACATACACTCCCCTGTTTCTTATTTTAAAGCAGATGCAGACATGTGAGGCACGACTGGTCCCTATTTACCGTCGAAATAATTACTTCCAGAGACGGTATAAAGCCATTCCCTGAAACTATCCTCATCGGGGTGACATCGGAGTGTGCTTCAAAATATATATCAGTAGACAGTACATTATCTAGAAACAGAATTGTCACGAGAAACCTTTGAACAACCTATGAATTAGCGTATTACAGGTTGAACACCAACACCATATTCCCATCCTAATTTCACCAATAAAGGAAGAGCATAAGAAACTGGCTACAGCTGCATCTCTTTTTAAAAAGCCATGATGTTTGATGCTTTTGAAGCTTACTGGTTTATCGAGAAGAGGACGGGTGCCACAGTTCCAGGAGCTCTGCCAAGACGGTGCGACTAATAGCCTTGCAACTGTCAAGCGGAAGGAGAACCATTGAGACCTCCAGCACCGGTCCAGACAGCTTTTCTAAGGTCCTGCTATTTTACAGGCACGGCTGTTGCGCAGTGAGATCTCACTGACTTCCAGCTGTGTCTTCCTGCTTTTCCGACAATACACTCACCATCCGGTGCTATTGGATAAGCTATAACAGGGATCGGTTTATTCGCTCTACAGTGGCACCAAAACGCAGTGAGTTGATGAGGAACCACAGCTGTGTCGCTGCTCTACTTTTAGCTTTCACCAATCAGGCCAATTCCTCTCACTCTCAACACAACCTGCACTCCTTTCTAATAGCAGGCATACTGGTACTTCTATATATTTGGATATATTTAAAGGTATTTCTGCTTTAATGAACAATTTTTACAAGCACAGTGCATAAGCACAGCATAAAGCATCTGTTTTCTCAGACTCTGATGCTCATGTCTGTCCTCTCGCGTTTCTGACTCGCGTTTCTGCGACTAGGGAATTCCCTTCTTGCACTGACACACTGAATCACTTCCAAACTGTGCTATTAAAATAATAATAAAACAGACGCTTCAGCAAACTCTTTTGTAACTATGTTGAGAATGTTTATCATTCATTCATTCATACATTATCTAGCGCTTATACTGTTCAGGGTCGTGGGGGAGCTGGAGTCTATCCCAGATAACTTAAGGTGTGAGGTGGGGTACATCCTGTACAATCAGCAGTTAATCACAGCACTAACACTTAGAGAGAGACAACCATTCACACACACATCCACTCCTATGGACAACTTAGAGTAGATAAATCACCTATGCCCAATCACGTGTTTGGAGGCGGGAGGAAACCGGAGTACCCGGGGAAAACCCGCGCAAGCACAGGGAGAACATGCTAACTACACACAGATACACCTTGGATCGGATTCAAACCCAGGACTTATTTAGAATAATAACACACACATCCACTCCTATGGACAATTTAGTGTAGATAATTCACCTATGCCCAATTGCATATGTTTGGAGGCGGGAGGAAACCAGAGTACCCGGGGAAAACCCGTGCAAGTACTAGGAGAACATGCAAACTCCACACAGAAACACCCTGGGTGGCAATTGAACCCTGTGGTGTGAGACAGGTGTGCTAACCACTCTGCCACCCTGCCAGGTTGCGAATGTTTAATTAAAAAAAAAAAATCAATGTACGGAGAGTTCTAGAAGGAAATTTGTATGTTTACTAATTCAGCCTGGCATACTTTTACAGCAGCGCTACAGGTACCACAAAGAGTACTGGAGTTTGTATAGCTGAAACAGCAGGGCCTTCCTGATTCACTTACCACTAGTTGCCCAGGATTGTATTCATCAACCGCAAGCTGAGAAACAGCAGCCAAGCTGAAATCTTTCCACAGTTGTATCCAAACTAGTACACTTTCTCTTACGGTGTACCTTTGATTCCATAAAACCGACCGTAAATTAATTCGAATTAATGCTATTACTCTTTGTACTGAATCCCAAACAGTCGAATGCAACCACAAATAGACCTCACCTTGGAACTACTATTGGCCTAGATGCCTTAGCTTAGCCTGTTGTTCAGTTATAATGGTAAATTTTTGTAATTGTGTTTGATGGACCTTGAGAGCAACTTCTTGATGTTGGACCACCACATCTCAGGAATCTACTCTTATAAACCTCCCCATGAGGTGGTGATTCAAACGAAAGTCAAAACTCAATTTTTATGGTGCCACCACCAGTTTTTACCATCTTTCTTCACTTTGTCTTTACCTCTTTGCCTCCACGCTCCATCCATCATCCTGTCCTTTCCAAACTGGGACAGCCAGTCACCTCACCACTTAACCCCTTTTTCCCCCTCCTTCTTCTCTTCCTACTATTGGCATCCATCTTTTGGGTGCACCTGCTGGAAGTCCCTGCTCCCCCGAAGACAGGCATTGCCTTGAAGGAATCCGCTGTAGATAGCCTTGCCTGATGACCCAGTGTGACATCTGTAGAAGGACGTCATGTATGCACTACTTCCTCACATGCTCCTTCACCTCTCTGTAACCAGCTTGCCTCCTGCACATTTATCAACTCACTGTCTCTTTCTAAATTGCAATGCTCTACTTTTTCATTGTTCCCTTGAGGGTTTCTGTTATATACCTCTACACCTGCTTCTCTTCTAAAGAATCCCCAGAATCAGGTACAAGGGACAAGTTGTATGGTCACAATCAACTCTTCCAGGAATTCCTGCAGCATCTGTCAGAGATAGAAAATTGTCAAATTATAGGAAAGCACCGCATGTCCCTTTGGCTCCAGAGACAATAAGTGCCACACAAGAATGAAGGTTGATTGAACGTTGACAATAAAACAAAAGGATCGTTGTCAGGGGCTCAATTTAATCACCAGTGACAGGGGCACATGTGGGGCCAGATCCACCATGCACCACTTGACTCCATTCATTGACGTGCAGTAGGACTGCAAAGACTGGTAGTGTGTATGTATATTTATAGTTTGATTACCAGCTGGAGAATGGCATCCTGTAAAGCTGCCTGGAGCTTTGTGATCTTGCCAAATAGATTCAGAAACACAAAAGGAAGTGACAAGCACTCGGGGTCTTTGTGTTGTTTCAGGAAGAAACTAAATTAACTGCAGAACAGAACAGGGATTTTAGAAGACAGAGATTGCCTTGAATTGGTCATGTATCAACCTTAATAAGCAATAGTCATTAAGAAATGTGTCCAGACAACAATAATCAGCAGATTAAGTCAGCTTTGGCTGAATGGTTAATGCTCGAGGCTAGTCAATACCAAAAAAAAAAAAAAAACCTTTCTGTTAAAAACCCCTTAGTGTCTAAAGGGCAGTGGGATAAATGATGAGTGGCTCTTGGCAAGAGTAGAGGGCTGTACTGATTTGACTCGAGAGTTGTGCTATCGTTTGAGCTGACTCACTTCAATAAAGGTTGACAACTGAAGAAGGGAGCAGTGGTGTATAAGAGACATGTAAAATTAGAGGCTTAGTGACTGGCCTGCCAATTGTTAAACTGAATAAAATTTTGCTAATTATAACACGCTTTACTTCGAATAATCATTGGGCTATAAAGTCCTGGCTGTCAGGTGTAAACAAGGCGTGTGACTGCAATGGGGGAAAATCAATGGACATCTGTTCATTTATCTCAGGCAGGAAACCAAATTGAAAATGGATTGCCCAATGCACCACAAATCTGCATTGTGATAAAGGAGCAATAAATCGCAACACCTGCTTAGTAAACGATAATTGCCATTCCCGGCAGCAGGCCCCATGGCCCTCTGCGTATCGTCAATGAAGAATCAAATTGCAATCTCTCGCTGGTTTGGACGACTGTAAGTCGGGAGAATTTGTAGGTGCAGCCGAGGCTGGGCTGAGTAGGATGTCTTCAATCACCCAGTAAAATTCTTCAGGTGGTGAACTGGGTTCTTCATTATGGAACTCTAATGAGTCAAAATGAGAGAATAAATCCATTCTGCCGCTTCCCCGCTGTGGAGTCTCTGACCTAATGATATTACATTTTAGTCTTTCAGCAGCGGGCCAATCGGTGCGTCCCCTGATATGCTCCTGCAGATTGCTCTAAATTGACAGCAGGAGGCATTAGGGGAGATGCACCAGCGCTCAAATTCACTAAGGATGCTGCTCCTAGATGATAAATGACAAACCAGTAGATGAGCTTTCTTCGTTTTAGGTTTGTGTTTTTACCCACAATTCTTGACATACACCTACTGGTCAGTTGTTCACGTTGATATTTCTAGCATCAACCGGAAAAAGGCCATTTTGGCTATTTTGTTCATAGCAAACAGAGTCTCATTCTGCATTTCTCTGTAGAACTAAATGATTCGTGTCCTTAGCATGGCTTAAAAAAAAAAAAAAAAACCAAAAAAGGAATCTGTTGACTTCTTGGCAAGAATGTGTAAAATTCATTTAATATTTTTAACAGTAACTCTTATAATAGAGAATTGCAGTGTATCATATGAAGGCGCTAATTCTAACCTGTTGTTATTTCTATAGTAATAATGAATTACTATAATTAATTGAAGGGATGCAATGCTTTTTTTGCAATCATCTATGACGGCTTGTATTGTAAAGACATCTAATCATGGGTATGGTAAATGTTACTGTAAAAAGATTTTAAAGATTAAAAAAGTTTTTTTAGCTGCTATGAGGTGTGTGTTAACTATAGTATGCGATTTCGGACGTAGCCTGTCTCTCTATGTAACATCCTCCGCGTATGTTAAGCGCAGAGGGGCGTGGCCGGGACGGCCACCGGAGTGGCACTAGGACCATGGGGTGTGGTGTGTTCATTCATGTCACGTGTTGGTGTACATTCATGTCTTTGGTTAGCGCACACGCTTATGATATGTTATGTGAAACGACACACACGTGAACGTCATTATGTGTAATTATGTTATGTATAAAAGAGAAGCAGCAAGAGGAACTCACTGAAGATTGTTAAACAAACGTAACCTAAGTTCCGGTTCTGCGTGCCTTCATTTCATGTTTGCCACAGTAGTAATAAAAGGACTTTGACTCAAAGCAGCCTGCATTACGGGTCTTAAATACTACCGGAACGCCTCCAGCTCAGCCAACAACATCCGTGAGCTGTGATATGTTACACTCTACACCAGGAAGTAAAAAGATAGGGAAAAACAAAACTGTAAGCCAGGAATGATATACTATATGGATGGTTAAACTTGTAAAGCCATATGCGCATGAGTTGTACTGCATGTGTTTCAGATTAATGGAGTATCTCTTGCTATTGCTCACTCTCAGCCCAAGGAACACAAAAGACACAAATGTAATTACTGTAATAGTGAGATAGCACGAGCACATAGACAGACAGACTTTAAGTAATAGATCATTACTTCTTACAGCGTTTCGTCTGTCACATCTCAGGCCTCAATCTTTGGAGGCTCATATACACGAATCCAGGCAGCGCAGTAATAAAGTCCATAACATTTCTAACATTTACCCGGAGCGTGTTAATATTTCCAGCTGCCATCCATCTCACACTTCTGAAATACATGATTTGGCATTTAGTAACATCTGACAAGCTTATAATCGTAATGATCATTCAGATCCAAGATGGGGGACATGAAAAGATGTTAGAGTCTGCGAGATTGCTAGTGAAGGGAAAGTTGCAACAAAATTAAAGGCATCATTCACGAAGAGACAAGAATATTACGAAACGCACATCATGTCTCCTTAATCCTCAGTGAATCATGTAAGATTTGCAGGCTTGTCGAGAGGGCTGCAACGCGAGATACACACACAAACACCATCCGAGCCCAGCCACAGGAGTGAATTGTGCTCCCGTCACAAGCCCTTCTCGACGACACTTAAACAACAAGCAGACATAGATTAGTCACGTTTGGAGCTCAGTTTGCTATACAGGCTCTCGTTTTTACTTTCTCCATCTCTCTATCTCTCTCTCTCTTTCTCACCCTGAACTCTTTCCTTTTTCATGTTGGAGCTTAGCGCAGGTATCGGTGTGATTCGTGCTGCACTCATTGCTCTCGACAGGATTCTTTGTGTTGCTCGGCGTCGGAACACGTTGAGCTTATTCGCTTTTTATTTCCAGCGTTAGCAACAACACATGCTAAGCGTCATGATCAATATGGGGTAATGAAAGTGACAAAGGTACCTTCTCCCGCAACCACCCTGGTGATGAAAATCTCTCTCAAGTGAACTCATAGCCACCAGGCCTGTTTTTACCATATCTCTTTTACAGGCTCTCTGTTTAATACTGGCGTTACAGCACGGAAAGATAAGTACCACCTTACCTTTCTAAGACATCAGAGATTATGTTCTTTCTTTAGTTCCACTCTACACCCCTGCCCCCCGCCCCCACTCATTGGACATTGTGCTTTTTCTCCATGTCGGAACCGAACCAGACACCTACCCTGATTCGGTCCGAAATCTTAAATCTTATGTTACAGTTTAATTTAAATATCAATATCTTACCTTTTAGAACATTGATCAAATTGTGAAGAAGAAATTAAAAAGGAGTCCCAGGTGTGAGAGAGCAAACCTTCTTTATTCGTATCAACACAAAACCACCGGTCCAGGGGCCTTGGGAGTGGACAAATGGTCGAACAAGGTGTACACCCAACAGATGCGAAGCGTGTTCAATCAGATTTAACTCGACCAAACGTTCACTCTGGTCTTATATACAAATAAACAACTTTCAAACATGTTTTTCCCAATTCTTTCTCACATAGGTTTCCCCTAACAAATTTTGGTCTCAGCTTGTCTTAATTTTTACAATATATGGTTTTTCCTCTTTACGTTTATGTCAAAACCCCCTAATACTTTTTTAAACAAAATGTCTCACCAGCTTTCTCCTCTTCTCACTTTTAATTTCCTGGTAGTTGGTGAGCTCAAGCTGAGAGTGACAGGTAGAGAAACAGCAGGAAAAGGTGACAAAAAGATAATAGCTGCTGCTTGACTTCATCATAGTGGCTTGACACATGTGTGTACATGTGTGTGTACTGCCTGTTTGAATCCTGTGTGTCTCACAGAGTTTGTTCAGATGAGCTTTTAAAATGATGAGGAACCTCCATTAAATAAATGAGACAAGCCCAAAGGACACTGAAGTAGACTAAACTCACATACAGACTCAGACAGTTATACTGTTAATGTAAACCCCTGCACGCCCGTCACAAGCATAGATATACAGTATGTGAAAGAGAGAGTGAGAGTGAGAGAGAGAGAGAGAGAGAGAGAGAGAGAGAGACTGTTAAGCAGATACATATAACACATCCTTCCTTTTCTGTTTCTGGTTTCTTACTAAATTCTGTCGTCCCCCCAAACGGATTCAGCTGTATGTGTGTTTTCCTGCCATTAGCAAGGGACTGGAACTTTCTGGAACACATCATTAGGTTTGTCACACATCTTAGCGCGACACCCCACTGTTTCTCTGGGAGACCGATCTAACGACGGAGAAGGAAAGATCTCATGCCATAAGAAGAGCGTGAGCTGTACTCCTCAGTGAAAGCGTGCCAGAAAAAAAAAAGAGTTCGGAAATCATCACTGAGGCTAATATTCAACACCCAAAATCAACAGGTTACTATTATAGCCTGAATTGCATATCATTATGACCACATCATAGTATCGTGTTTCTAGTATTACGGTGATCCTCTTTTGTGGCCAAAACAGTCTTGACTCGTCGTGGCATGGACTCCATACTACCCATGATCATATTATATAGAACATACACCGAGCAGGCATAACATTATGACCACATTCCTAATATTGTGATGGCCTTTTGCTGACCCCTGAAGGTGTGTATGTCATATCTCTCACCAAGATGTAATCAGCAGATCCTTTAAGTCCTGTAAGTTGTGAGATGGGGCTCCTTCACTCTCCACGTGCAACAATGACCCTTGGCCGCCCATGGCCCTGTCACCGGTTCACCGTTGTTCGTTTCTTAAACCACTTTTGATAGATACTGACCATAACAGACCGGGAAATCCCACAACAGCTGTAGTTTTGGACATGCTCTGACCCAGTCGTCTACATCACATTACAATTTGGCCCTTAAACTAGCTCAAATCATATTGTGATGTGTATTGTGTGTGTGTGTGTGTGTGTGTGTGTGTGTGTGTGTGTGGGTGTTTTATAATGTCTTTAAAAATCTGTGTCTGAATAAATCAGTTTAAATCTGGAAAGAAGTCGTTAGCGGTTCCTTTACCGGCACAGACCGAGACTAAAAACACTTAATTACTGTGTTAAAAATATAGAGTGTGTAGCCAAGTATTCATTACTGTAATCACAACCTGTCTGTTTCTCTGGCGTTTCTAGATTTGTTATTTTCTGCAAATATGCTCAGAGTCATTGAAAGAGACATTAAAAACAACAATGGTAAGAAATGTTGGTCAGTGACTCATGAAATGACTGCTGGGTTAATATTCTATGTTATTGCTATTCGAAAAAAAGGGAAATATATATCCCT
>JAOUQX010000036.1:4091985-4105199 GCA_028566295.1 Liobagrus marginatus
CACACACAATATATAAAAGGGATATATACAGTATATATTTAAAAAAAAATATATACATATATATAGCCTCTTTCAACTTGGCAGGTTCATTTCCTTGCTAGCTTCGATATGGCTCTTCAATGGGCTCAAAGTTTTACGGCAAAATACACACACACACACACACACACTTTCTATAGTGCACTTTAAGCGTAGTGTTAAAGCCTCCTCTCAGGTCTATTACATCCTCCCGCTTTTTATAAAGTACATGAAAGGTTTCAGACCCAGAACTTGTAAAGCTCCATTCTTTGCTTTTGAAAGTAAACAGGAAAGGAAGGAAACTTGGACACAGCAGGTGCAGAGAAATTGAACATACTGTGGGCTATCGCAGGACACGAGTCTAAGAAAAGCTAAACTTTATGGCCAAACGTTTGAGGACACTTCACCAGCACACAAACATAAGTGTGTCTTTCCTAAGATACATACTGTATTCTATTCAGGCCCTACTGTATTCTATTCAGTACCTACTGTATTTTATTCAGTACCTACTGTATTCTATTCAGTGTCTATTGTATTCTATTCAGTGTCTACTGCATTCAGACACGCAGCGAAACACACTCCCCTTTTATCATGAGGCTCTGCGAGCATAAAAAGGATTTGTTTTCTCCCATAAACTGTACATGTATGTATACTGTAAATAAACTGAGACTTTCAAATAAATGGCACATTACTACTGCTTTAAACAATTATAGAGATGCCTAGAAAAATTTCAATACTTTGAATCGGATCAGACAAAGATAATGCAAACTAATATCGGTTTAATCACCTTTTAAAGGATTTGCTCAATAAGCTTGATACGCGCGCACACACGCACACACTAAAGAAAATGAGAATCAGTGGATGAGCACGGATTTACCAAAGGGCATAAGGGGAAGAAGAACTGTCTTTTAATGTGCACCGTCAGAGAAGTGATGAACCTAAACTGCTGCAAAATACCTAATCTACTCAAACAGCCATAATCATCTACCAACCAAATCTCTCCCAGTGCACATCCTGCCAGCAATGCGCAGAGCTAATGCTTCCCTTAAACACTGGGTCATGTTTAAATAACACTATCATTTTATACACACACCCACACCCACACACACACACGAAAGAGCGTAGATACAGTCAGCCATGCTAAGCAGTCTCTTGGCACTGCCTATTACGATTAAAAAAAATAAAAAAATCAAGACTATCTAGAAAAAGTGGTGTGGTTAAACAGATGTCTGGATTCTCCACCCGCAGGCAGGATGTGTAATGAAATAAGGACAAGATGGCTAATAATCATTAGAAATTATCAGCACATACTGAAGAATCATATGCTAAGATCATAAAGTGTCAAAACAGTCTGCCAATGAAACAGGGTTTTACCAAGCACATGGGTGCAAGTTGTTGTTTTGGTTTAGTTTTTATTCTAAATGCCTGGAGCTTCTGTGTCAGCATTAATATTATACTACTGTATATATTACACGTTGAAAGATTTCTGTGCAAAAGTTTGTGTCCCCCACATTGTGCCACATTTACATTTACAATGAATTCTTTTTTTAAAAGTTACTAAATTCCAATATGGTAAACTATCCAGCAACTTTTTATCACGGTGAAAATGGAAAGGGTACAGCGTCATAAACAGAGAAAAAAATAAAAACAAAACAGAAATAAAATACATTTGAATAATTTTTTCTTCATTTTATAGAATTATTCTTATTAGTTCATTTACATTACAGGCATTTCACAGACGCCTTTATGCCAAGGGACGTTTTTTTAACCCAACTGAGCATTTGAGGGTTAAGAGCCTTGCTCAGGGGCCCAGCAGTGGCAGCTTGGTAAAACACAAGCATTTACACCTATAGATAATTTAGAGTAGCTAATTCACTTATGCCCAATCACATGTGTTTGGAGGAGGGAGGAAACCGGAGTACCCAGGGAAAACCTACGCAAGCACGGGGAGAACATGCAAACCCCACACAGAAACACCCTGGATGGAAATTGAACCCATGACCATCTTGCTGTGAGGCAGGAGCACTAACCACTCTGACACTGTGCCACGCTTGAAACAAATATAAACGTCCAAAAGAAAATTCCTAATAGCTGACAGGATCCCAAAAGCTGTTCAGACAATATAAACAACATTTCAGTCACTTCTAAAGCCTTAGCATCCATTACGTTTCTTTGTCTTTTGACTCTGCTCTCAGCAATTACCAACATCCTTCGAAGAATGCCGTAGTTTTCCCCAATACGCAAACGTGTCTCAGCGTTAGCCTTATTTTGTAGTGTCGTGTCACTTAGCTCGTGGGGTTTGCTAATTGATTTGCGGCGCACATTACAGCGTGCTACGGCACTACGTTCGACAGTACATTGCAGATCAGATCACGGTCTTGTAAAGTTATTCTCGGTGTGTGTGAGTACAAGTTCAAACACCTCACACAGATGCTAACGTTGTTACGAAGTTGATCCAAGCAGGCTAAGAATGCTAAGCAGGCTGAGAAGCTACGTGTACTGTTGATAACTGGCATTAATTAGCATTCAAAGGTGGTATTTTAGAAGCATTCTTGAAGTGGTAGTAAAGTGGTTAAGGTGAAGCTCTAGAAAATTATCTTCTCGGTTGGTTTTAGTCTCTAAAATCATCCGAAACTCCGATTAAACGGTTGCCCCAGCAGTTCTTCTGTGTCACTGGGACGTTTGAGCATGAAATATAGTTCTTCCTCACTAAACTTTAAGCAGAAATTCAGCAGCCGTGTTTTAAAAGCCGACGAGGTCCATTAAGAGATAATGACTAATTATGCTAATTTGTAAAGTTGTGCTCTTTTCTTTTCTTGGTCATTTTATTAGCCAGTCCCCCACAGGGAGCAGTAACCATTCAATGATTGAATAAAAAAAAAAAAAATGTCATGTTTGTTAACATCCCTAGACAAACATCCAGAGGGGGACACCATGTACTGAATTGCGCCGGATTTTGCAGTTAATCAGAAAAGCGGCTGCGAAAGTCTCCGCTGCAGCTGCAATCCGGTGCTGCAGATGACCTTCATTAACCTTTTAAATGCCAGCGGCGTTGCACCTTACACTAAAACCTCTTATCAACAAAGCGCACAAATATGCAGCCTTTTTCCAAACGTTTCGAAACGTACGTAGATCTGCTTCTTTACTTCATGTTAAATACTAAATATTAGTAGGAGATCGTTATGAAACACGGTGAAAGAGACAGAAATGGCGACCATGTCGAAAGGAGTGATGATACACACGTTTCTGTTTGTTCTAGCTCACGTCTTATTGAGTTGTAGGTCTCGATTGGAAACTGAGACACAGAGGAAACAAAGGCAGCATTTAGAACACACACACAGACACACACACACACACACGCACGCACGCACGCACGCACGATCACCAGTCTCGCCAGTATGGCGCGTCAACACAAAGACAGCAACCACAGATTCCTAATCCTTTATAATCCAATGAGGTCTTCAGCCATGATGATGATGATGATGTCAGTGATGTCAGTGTTTATATATGAATAAAACTATTTCTAAACTTCCGCCAAGGTATTTTAGCTGTAATGCACGTAATCAGTGAAATCGGCCACATACACACAGCAAAATACACATCAATCAAAAATCGGCCCTTAAGGACGCTTTAACGAGTCTCATATCATTTAATCACCGTTTCATTTTATTAGCGTTAAAAGTTTAAACAAAGCCATAATGGATCGAAGTGTAGATGGATTATTACATGACTATTTGATAGACAAAGTCGCAACAGAAATTATATAAATTATGTATTTATTTGATTCAGAGTTTCAGAATTTTACAGGTTACGGCCAATGTTCTAAACAAAGGTCTTATAGGAGGAAGTGGACAGGCAGATTTATCTTGGGCCAGAATTCTTTTAAATAAAATGTTTGCCAAAATGAATATATATTAAATTCAATATCTTTCATGTTCAGGGTCGTGGGGGTGCTGGAGTCTATCCCAGATAACTTAGTGTGTGAGGCGGGGTACATCCTGTACAATCAGCAGTTAATCACAGGGCTAACACTTAGAGACAGACAACCATTCACACACACATTCACTCCTATGGACAATTTAGAGTAGATAATTCACCTATGCCCAAACGTATGTGTTTGGAGGCGGGAGGAAACTGGAGTACCCAGGGAAAACCCACAGAATCAAGTGGAGAACATGCAAACTCCACACACAAACACCCTGGGCAGGACATTCTTGCTGTGAGGCAGGAATGCTAACTGCTCTGCCACCTTGCTGCCCCATATAGATTATATTCTTTCATAAAAAACCTCTCATTCTAATAACTCTTATCATGCTCCAAATAAACACTACCCTAATGGCCATCGACTCCACCCAGATTTCTTTACCCCTCCAACCATGACAGTCATGGGAACCCGTGTGAAACTGTACATATACAACGTTACTGCAGCAGACAGACAAACAAAAGCACACTGTCTGCAGTGAGATCATAAACCAGCGAGCAGCTCGAGGGTTCGATGTGTGTGCGTGCGTGTTCGGTTATTCGCTCTGGAGGTCAGCTGACATCTTGGCAGACGTGGCGGACGATTCACACATGTTTGACATGTTAAACTAGGAAGTGTGAGAATGAAAAAACCTGAGCGTTCACAGTTCAGCGTTACAGTCATGCGGCCTGTGTGTGAGCTCGAAATGCTACTGCGATTTCTGTGTGTTTAATAACATTGTGGACTGTGTAATCATTTTCTGCAAGTCGTTTCATAAAACTGTGAAGTTTCAGTTTGATGTATTATTTTGCGCTTTTTCCTCTATTTGTCCGGACTTTGTTTTATCTATCTATCTATCTATCTATCTATCTATCTATCTGTCTGTCTGTCTGTCTGTCTGATAGAGCGACAAGTTGACAGACAGACATACAGATAGATAGATAGATAGATAGATAGATAGGCATATCGACAGGCATACATATACGTAAATGCATAAACATACAGTCAGACAGACAGACAGGCTAATTGATTGACAGACATATAGAGAGACAAACAGATTGATCGCCAGACAGTCAAACTGATCGACAGACATATTGACAGACAGACAGACAGTCAAACTGATCGACAGACAGACAGCAATAAAACACATTGTGCTGGTGTTTGTGTTGATGTAGGTAGCGGTGAATTCTCTAATTTTCTGACATACTGTAGAAATGTACGCCATTTTAAGTAAACTGTTCACCCTTTCTACATTTAACACAGTTGCACATTGTTTATTTATAAACAGCATTCGATTTATTTTATCATTTAATTCGTAAACAGGTATTTTTTCTCCCTATATAATAACGAGGTGTGTCCGTGACAAAAAGTAAAAAATCCTACATCCTGGTTCCTGATACAGCGATGAATAAGGTACAGATGAGGAGTCCCGTATGTTCGTCTCCGCTTCCACTAATCTGTCCTTGGAGGTGGTGCAGAAACAAGCGCAAGTTATGACCATGTCTGTACATTTTATCCTATAGTTACACTTCTGACCCGAAACGCCCGATACCATAGACTGTAATTGTTTATCTAAGCTGCAGCATTTTGTCAGGGGTCAAGTGCATTAAAGTGTACAGTGGCATGGAGCCGGCCACGTGCCAAAATCCCTATAAACATAATTGATTCGGCTCTGTTAAAGACTGAAGTATATTAGAATAACACTTCTATCCTTCCATCTCCATTATAATAGATTAGAGCCGAAAAAAATGACAACAATGCGCTGACGTCATGTGGCTTTCCGGGATTAATCAGGCCACCATTCCCCTGAGCACGCTTTCTATTATTCTGATGAAAATCTGAATCACGGCGATAACATAACAGTAACAGAACGATCAAAATGCTGAATCAGAGACACACGACTTTTTCTACCAAAAAGCGCTGGTGTGCGAAGATAAGTGTGTGTTCTGTCGAGGAGGAAACGGAGAAACGCTCCGACGAACTTCGCTTGCGCGAGTGTGGGCTTTGGAGTGTGAGGGGAAACGGTCGCCATCGCAGCCCATCAGCTCAGATGGGAAATTGACAATCATACACACACACAGGCACACAATGTTCATATGCAATGTTTAATGCTCTGTGACCATTTCTGTCATTTCCATTATGTAAATACCTTTGAGTCAGCACTGCACTTATCTTTCTTTTCTCAATTACCCTAGGTTTAATGGCACGGGTTACAGGAGAAACCTATGCTTAATAATAATAATAATAATAATAATAATAACAGGTTTTGTTTACATAACGCTTTTCTCAACCCTATGGTCACTTTAAACAGGGTGTTATTTATATACCCGACACCTCTGCTGGCATATGTGACAAGCAAATTGAACACGATCTTTTAACACTTCCTGCTTGCAAGTGTGTGCATGAGGAAAAAAAAAAGGTATTACAGTGTGAACAAACAGTCAAGCAGTGTATTGACGGCGTATCCCGAGCCGAGATCAATTTTCATTCAAAATGAAGACATTTGTGTAAATTCCTCTCATCGAGTAGAAAGCAGGAAATAAACGCTGTGAAATGAACATGATCCTGCCGGTCCAAATGAAGGAGATCTAGATACAAGCATTGTGTGTGGAAGCAGGAGGTCTGATCAGGAACATGTTATCAGCCCCCAGGGGGTCTGCATATCACAACAGGTGATAAGCAACTCTCACACACACAGACACACACACAGACACCCACACACACACACACACACACCTGTCACTCTGAACACAGAGGTGTCCCTAAGACCCAGGCACTGTCGGGTGCCCTCGTTTATTATAATGGCAGTTGCAGATACATAAGGAAGCACCACGGAAGCAGTCACTCACCTCAGCTGGAGCTTCATTCACTCGTCAGCCCTTGTGATGAAATTTTGGATGTGATCACGCAACTAGGTGGCAAGAAAAGTGGCCGGATAATGACGAGGTGGAAAAAAAGGGCGTTCTGCAACAGTGCGCAACAAGTTTGTTTTGGTTTGGGGTTTTTTTTTCCTCTGGGACGTGCGGATCGCTTCGGATTTGGTCAATAATACTACAAATAGTAACAACGAAGAAGATGAAGAAATTTTTAAGTATACTGTCGATGTTTAATCATCTAAACGATACTACAGCAGCTATTCATTTATATCTGATCCTACATGACATTTGTGTATGGTATAAGCCCACTGTATAGACGTGCATTTCTACACTTTTAGGAAAAGTTGCTCTCATAGCCCAGCAGTCAAATGCCCTTGCATTGAATATGTCTGACCTTTCATTCTCAGACATCCTAATGAGTCCTAATGTGTTTTCTAATAAGCTCTTACAGTAACACATTAGACAGGACAATAGAAACAGAGTACTGGTGAAGACATGGACATGATTAATAGTCATAAGCCTCTCTTTTAACACCGGGACAGGAATCTGAGAGACATAGTGGGTTATGTTGTGTTATGTTATGTGTTATATGTTCTGTCATATGTAATGTATGTTATGTTATAGCTTCTGCATAATCGCTGTTTGTTTGGAGCGAAAGGGTCGGAACGCGCGCGACAGCGTACATAACGCACCAAAATTACGCACGAGCTCAGTGCGTCTTCTTCGAATCACCCGACGCCTCGCGAGACATGTGGGGGGGGGGGAACGTACAGACTACAAAACCTTGTTGACTTGTTATAATGGAGGCGGGCGTCCATGAGAAAGTGAGAATTAAGAAAAAAAAGAAAAATGCTTAAGAAACCAAAGGCAGAAGCTCGTGTGCGTAACGCACAACACACCATCGTGCCGATAGCCTACAAAATGCGCGCGCGCAGACACGCAGACACGCACACACACACGCGACACAATGAAGAACTTATATAAAAACGAATTAACCACTTAACGAACATTGTTGCTAAAAAGGAAACCGATATGTGAAAGTGGGAGGTTTTGTTTATTACTTGTTCCGAATGAATGACACTGGCCGAGTGGACACGCGGCTTTAGGAGACCTTTATTTTCTTTTCTTTTTTAAAAAAATAGAATAAATAAATAACTAAATAAATAAATAAATAGCGTATGATTATAAAAAAAAAAAAAAAGACTTTACCTTTGCGCTTGGATCTTCTCCTCCTTCTCCGTTTAAACTTGCACCTGATCTGGCTGCTTCCCGCACCGCTGCCGCTGCTGCCGCCGAGTATTGAAGCCATCTGTGCGGATCGGGACAAGTTGATGAGCTCGGGCTTTTCAGCAAAGAAAAAAATAATAAAAATAACACATACAAAAACTCGCGCGGGCACAAAACTTGTTCAGGTTCGCTGAGCGCGTCGGTGGATCTCTGTGCCGCATCCACTCAGTGTCCCTCTACCTGTCCTTTCCCGCTTCACCTCTGTGTAGAAACTGCTCTCAAACTGTCCCTCGTAACACAGCAGCTCATTTGCACCTCGCGCGGGTTAAAGCCGTTTGCTCTGTACCGAAACGCTTCCAGTTTTTCTGCACCTTAGCGATTGCTTTTTATTTATTTATTTTTGAGACGCTCTTCCACCCAATCACATCGATCCGCTGCTGAATATGCAAATAATATCCAATCATAGCGCGAGAAGTTATGTGACGTCAGACGCACCCACCCTTTTAAACGCAAGCCCCGCCTTTATCCAAAAAACATTGAAAAGTGGGAAAACTGTAAAGATTTTCACTACGTTTTGTTTCTTATTTTAGTTTGTGTAGTTTATACTATTTTAGAATGTGGAAATGTAATCTTCATTAATCTTCATGTTAATTGCATCTGCTGTAGATGCTGATGTAAATTATATTACACATTGATAATAGGTGAGCACTTCATCCTGGTTAAGGGCTGAGAAGAATTTTAGTCTATCAGCAAGCACGCATGCACATCCAATTAGAAAAGGGAGTTTATTGATCATAGCATGTTGTTTGGCCGTAGGAAGAAACCCACACAAAGCGAACATGCACCAAAACACCATGCAGGCGGTAACACGAGCTCAGGATGGCAAGCCAAGGATACTGTATCGACGCAACCTGCAATGATTCTGTGATGAACAGTTTCTACTTTAAAATTTGCTTGAACCTCGACACATGTATTACATTTACAGCATTTAGCAGGTGCTCTTATCCAGAGCATATTACAACCCATGAGTTGAGGATTAAGGGCTGTGCTTAAGGGCCCAGCAGTGGTAGATTAGCAGTGCTGGGAATCAAATCCCAGTTTTCTGATCAGCAGTCCAACACCTTAACCACTGAGCTACCACTTTGCTCTTGCATCAAGCCCGCTAGTTTAGTCATGAAGGTCACTTTCCTTGATTTGATCCACTGAAAAGTTAAAAGATTTAGTGTTCTCTATCAGGAAGAAATGGGCTTCATTGGCATCCTACAAGGATGGACTTTTGAACCCTATAACATTTCAGATATTTCAACTGTGTGTGTGGTTGGACTGTACATTTAGTCTTTTATTGGAACTGAGCAGTTGGGGGACTTGCTCAGGAGCCCAGCAGTAGCAGTTTGATGGTCCGGGTAGTTGAATCTTCCTATCAGCAGTCCAACACCTTAACCACTGAGCTACTATCCCTTATCCCCTCCCCCCTCCATTTTAACACCCCACCCCAACAGTTTAAACCGAGATCTATCTCCTACCGCAGTGGTGGTCCCCAACCCCGGTCCACGGACCGGCACAGAAAGAATGCAATACTTACATTATTTCCGATTTATTTATTATCTGATTGTGAACGATGTTTTATGATGGAAAATGTTTGGATTCTCTCCGCCACATCTGTCTATGACTCACTCTTGATGCATGTCAAGATGCTTTGCCTCGGTCACGTGTCTTAAATACATCCACTACCTTCTTAAAGGGGCTGTTCCGGCTGGTAACACATAATACATCATTGAATTGAAACCCCCAAGCTAGCAAAAAGAACAAAAAATAAAGTATTTGGTAAGTTTCGTTGCGCATCGTAAAAGATACCAGTGTTTATGCCGGTCGTATCATTTGATTTTGTTGCATTTATCCGCCATATCTAAAAGGACGGTTTGTGAAAATATTGTCTAACATTAAACCGGTCCGTGGCGCAGAAAAGGTTGGGAACCGCTGCCCTACCGGACACACACTCAGCTGCCTGGATTGATTCTAATGTTATGTCAAAGTGACTTGAAAAAAGCATGTGATAAATTTTAATGGAAATGATACTAAAGTATCAAACATCCCAAGGGAAGGTCCATCACGCGCTTCAACCATGCCACAAAATGAGTTTTACAGCAGACGTCATTTAGATGTGCTCTACTGCAAAACTGAATTAGCGTCAGCAAACACACATGCTGGGAATCCACTGCACTTGGGACTGAAAGTTTGAAATCCCATCTGCATGTCAGTTTATTTGCCTCGTCTCGTTGTCACACGTCAAACGTTTTATGTAGAACCATAGAGAAGGTTGAAGTAGACAACTTTGCGAAAGCTCGATCTGTTAACTATTGTAAAAGGACATTTTTACATCATAAAATGGCTTAGTAACAACTAATAAGGACTAAACCACTTGGATGATTACTGTTACAGAGAAATAATCAATGTTATATTAAAGCAATAATTGCTGTAATTAATAAGCATTTATTAAAGTATACATTATAGTATAAACCAGGGGTCACCAACATGGTGCTCGTGAGAACCAGGTAGCCCGCAATGACCACATGAGTAGCCCCTTTTTAAAAAACATTGCTATTCTTTTTTAAATCAGGCTTGCAATGATGTAAATTTGAAAATATAATTACTTATCAAGCACCGCGTTAGTTCAGGCAGGTCGTGTCAGTCAAGCTCACATCAGCTGACAGTAAAGTAAAGTTAAGTTTATTGGTCACATGCACATCATACAGTGAAATTCTTTGATTCCGCATATCCCAGAATACAAATTTGAACGCTGGGGTCAGAGCGCAGGGTCAGTCAGAACAAACGGTGCCCCTGGAGCAAGTGAGGTTAAGGGTCTTGCTCAAAGACCCAATGATGGCAGCATGTCTTGAGCGGGGCTCGAACCCCCAATTCTCTGATCACTGACTCAGAGCGTTACCCACTGAGCCACCATCACCCATGAAATGGAGCCTCAAGCTATGATTCTGTGTCAGAAGTGGGATAGCCACTGTTCCAGGTTCCAACACCAATCACAGCAACCTTTAAAGCTCAGCCAGTTCACCTCTCTACTGCTAGCCGCACACTGTGCTCGGCGACACCCCACCCCCCTTCCCCAAACTCTACCATCCGGGCGCCTGAATCGAAACGATCGTCCGGTCGCCACCACCACCAGCTCAGCACCTAGCATCAGCTTTCCCACACATCCATGGCCTTAGCACTAATGCAACAAGTGCGAAAAATCACATGCGCGCGCGCACGTACAGCGCCGGATCTGTTCTGTACCCCCCAAGGGGGGTTTGACCCGGCGCTCTCCCTGCCCGGTCCAAGCAAAGTGCATAGAACAGATCCATACCACCAAACCTAACTGTATGCATTTTCATGATAATAAATATCATTGACGAAAGCAACCTGACTGAAATAAAGATTTAAAGAAATAAAGTGTAGCCTATTGCTATTTACCTCTTTCCTACATATTCACATATTAAATTCAATATCTTTCATGTTCAGGGTCATGGGAGCACTGCAGTCTATCCCAGCTAATTTAGGGTGTGAGGCAGGGTACATCCTGTACAATCAGCAGTTAATCACAGGACTAACACTTAGAGACAGCCATCCCTTCACACACACATTCACTCCTATGGACAATTTAGAGTAGCTAATTCACCTATGCCCAATCACATGTGTTTGGAGACGGGAGGAAACCGGAGTACCCAGGAAACCCACGCAAACACCAGGAGAACATGCAAACTCTACATTGAAACACCCTGTATGGGAATTGAACCCATGACTTTCTTGCTGTGAGGCAGGAGTGCTAACCACTCTAACACCATACCGCCCTACCTAATTGTCATATAAGATTATAAATAGAAAGAGCTGAAATAGATTTAGTGCGAAATTGCTGCTCTATTGTCTTGCATAATGTGAATATTTTCACACCACATTCTGCATTCTTTATGTTTTTATTTCCCGCCATGGAGAAACCTCGTACTTACAGTAAAGAAGATAACTCGTGCGATTCAAATCGACAGAACACTGAACTGAAATAATTGTAAACACACAATCCAGTGGTGCTGACATTTTCCTAACAAAACAAAAGGTTATTTTTTTCCTTGTCAAATATCATTAGGCTTCAATCTGAAATATGAACACTACGACGACTCGGTGACATTTACAAAAAATAAAATAAAAAATGGAAGGAACAACTAAAACCAATGTACATTTGAAAACATGGCATATTTGCTGATGCCAGACAGCATAAGTCACTTTGGGGTGCTGTTGGGGTATGACAGGAACCTTTCCGTGCAGGCTGTAGGGTCTGTGCGTGCGTGCGTTTGTGTGTGCGTGAGTATGGTTGTGTGTAGGTGGGTTTGGACGTTGGACGGTCCTTGGGGACGCTGCTTGCCTGAGGGCCACCCACAAATATCCATGTAAATTGAAGTTTAAGAGAAATCAATAGCGGTGACAAGTTGCCAATGCCACTATCAAGGGACAAAATGAGGCAGCGGGTGAACCATCCACGCCTGGATACTGCCACAGGGTGTGTGTGTGTGTGTATGTGTGAGAGAGAGAGAGAGAGAGAGAGAGAGAGAGAGTGTAACAGTTGTCCGAATATGTTCTTCCCTGTGACTTCAGATGAATAAAAGAAAAAGACAGCATGAGATAAATAAGTGGAGGTGCAACCAGAACAACAACCAAATAAAAACAAAATATATATAGGAAAACAGGTCGAGTGAGGCGTAATAGAAGAAACTGTAGCTGGGTATCCAGAGAGGGGCATAAGCTCGAACACACCTCTACCAGTCAATGCATGCAGTAAATATACAGTAGTAATAATGGCTATATTTACTCATTTGCAGCTAATCAAACCCTACAGGGGTGTACAATATTTTGCCAATTAAAGCCCTTGGAGCCAAATTGGGGCTCAAATCATATGAACAATTGTACTGGTTAATGTGCAAAAATCAGGGGTAGTGTGAAAGTGTAAGGTTACAGGCTGGCTTCGGAAAGGCTCCATTCGAATCGCCAAGCGGGAGCCTTGAAGAGAGGAAGTCGCAGACGTAAATCGTGAGTACATACTTTTATTTCCAGTAGTGCAAATACAGGATCAACGTAGGAGTGACACCAGTAAC
>JAOUQX010000036.1:4337332-4348523 GCA_028566295.1 Liobagrus marginatus
AAACCATCTCCTCCTGAACGTCAGCAAAACAAAGGAGATGATCGTGGACTTCTGTTCAAAGCAGGAGACAAGGAACTGATTTGTGATGTTCGCTACCCGCTCAGCCCCTCTTGATTGATTGAAGATGCAATCTTTAATGAGAGTCCCAGAGCCCAGAGTGGGATAACTGGTGGGATTGAATATGTGTGAGTGTGTGTGTGTCAAGAGAGGGACGCAATCCTCATCGAATTCAGCATGAACTGTGGAAGCACTGAGCAGGTTTGCAGGAGGGCTGGCAGCGTGGGTGGGTAAGAACCCACTCAAAGACCTGCAGCTGGGCACTGCCATGTGGTTAGTACACAAAAACCGGGGATGAAAGGACGTCACGGCCCACTTTCATCTGCTTTCCCCACGCCTGACAAGCGGCAGCAGCAGGGGGCAAGGCTTTAGAGATGTGCTCCCTCTCGCATTTCCTCTCTCTCTCTCTCTCTCTCTCTCTCTCTCTCTCTCTCTCTCTCTCTCTCTCTCTCAGTGATGTTTTTCCTCCTTTTGCATAATCTCATGCATGTCCACATCATTCTTCAGTACAGTTTCCTACAAATTGGAGCCAGCCGAAGACACGGACTGGTTTGCATTTCAGAGAAGTCTACCTGCTTCACCTCTGTCATGAACTTGAATCTGCACTTGACACAATTTTATCTCACAGCATGCGGCCGCTAGCAACATCGGCACGACAAATCTTATTATTCTACTGTTATGGAGAGCGGCAAAATCTCTCAAAGGAAGGCTCGACGGAGAGGATCTGCCGAGTAGTTTCGATGCCAAATGTGCGAGACAGGAGAGAATTTTATTGACTTTTTTTTTTTAGAGACTTTTATTGACACTGCTAGTCCAACATCATATCAGGTTAATACACAGGTCAAGAGACATTGATCTGTAAAATAACAACAGACCACCCATCTGAGTTAGCTTTGGTGCTTGGGGCCCTAAATAAATAATTTGGAGTTGTGGAAGTGTTAATGAGAATGGATATAGTAGGACATAAATAATTGAACATTCAGTTCCAGGTGAATACACGGAAATCCTTTTAACCAATACCAAAAATAATATCCTCTAAGCTTGACAGAAAATAAAACGTGTTCAGCCTTATTGAGACCATGCAGTATGCAGCTGGGACAGATCCAAAATAATGGCCTTCTCATGCAGCTCAAAGCTTGTAGAACGTACCATTCGTAGAGCTATAACAAGTCTCCAGTGTCTGTCCAACAAAACAGAGATAGAGGAGGAGGACACATTTCGGAACGCCCTGTCTAAAATTTCTGCAATCCACCAAAATTTAGGAGATGGGTCCCTTTAGGGAACTGTGGAATGATGGAGGAAGAAACATTACTGCCGAGTGTTGTGACATTTCTTTTAAACAGGCCACGAAAAAGAGGCACTGTCAAGATTTCATTCACACATGACCGTACCATTATCGTGTGCTAGAAATCGCCGGCTATGTTTGTGTTCAAGCGTGTGCTAGAATGTCCTGTTAAACAAGGATTCCTGCCACAAATGTCCAAACAAAGCAAAAAAACAACAACAGTGTTTTGGAAAATAATTGCAGGGTTTCATTAGAGTACTTTCTGTATGAATCATGCTTCATGTTTCTTCCTCTTTGTACTATATATTAGCAAAGGCATGTAAACACGGATGCTTGTAAAATGTTCAGTGGGATTTAAAGCACAGGTTCTATACTGAACATGTCAGAACTGGCTTTAAGGTGTTGTTTTGCCTCATCGCTGCATGTTAACTGATCTGTTTTGCACTACATGGTAACACTATTGCCCCTGAGCAAGGCCCCTCACACTCAACTACTCAGTTGGATTAAAAAAAGATCATATAATTCATCACTCTGACAAGACTGAAGTACTTTCATTAGTTGGTACATGAAATATTTCAATTACTTATTTACTAAATGGAGTAAGTGCAATATTTTGTTTATGTTATACTGTTTATACACGATCAGGCATATCATTGGTCGCTTTTTTTGCTGCCAGAACAGTCCTGACCCATCAAGGCATGGATTCCACTAGAACCCTGAAGGTGTGCTTTGGTGTCTGGAACAAAGATACACCAGCAGGTCCTGTACGTTGTGTGCTGGAGCTCCTTCACTCCCCACAAGCATCAATGAGTCCTGAGCGCCGATGACCCTGTCGCCGGTTCACCACTGTTCCTTTCTTGGACCACTTTTGACAGATACTGACCACTGCAGACCGGGACACCCCACAAGTGCTGCACCCTACAAGTCATCTAGACATCAAAATTAACCATCAGTAACAAATCCCACCCACTAACAGTACTATATCAAACCAAATAACAGTATTATATCCCACCCACTAACAGTAATATATCAAACCCAATAACAGTAATATATCCCACCTGATAGCAGTAATATATCCCACCCACTAACAGTAATATATCCCACCCAGTAACAGTAATATATCCCACCCACTAACAGTAATCTATCCCACCCACTAACAGTAATATATCCCACCCAGTAACAGTAACATATCCCACTCACTAACAGTAATATATCCCACCCACTAACATTAATATATCCCACCCACTAACAGTAATATATCCCAGCCACTTACAGTAATATATCCCACCTCCTAATAGTAATACATCATCGCAGATGCAGTGATGAAGAGATAATCAGTGTTATTCCCATCACCTGTCAGTGCTCATAATATTATGCTTGATCTTTGTAGTTTATTCTTGTTCATTGTTTGGATTCTGTGTGTGTAATTCTCTTTCGCTTGCACAATTACAGTAATAGTTCTTCTTGAATCTCCGTATACAGTATAGAACAAAAGCATCTCTGAATAAATCAGTACAAAACGCTCCTCAATCTTGTAAACATGATGACCATGCGAAAATGAGGACGTTTTTAAATCGTTATTTGTTGATTGACAATTTTGAAACGAAATGACAAAAGGAAATAGTGTTCATCGTTTTCATCACTGTTCTTTAAATTTGAGCATGGTCTCTTGAGCAGCTGAATAGAAAAAAACAAATACACAAAGATTTATTTTTAAACATAACGCTTGCCATAATTGTTACAATTACTGTCCTCTGACACGAACAAGATGATTTCTTTTTACAACCGCATAAACCTTCTTGTGTGCCTGTAATTGCACCGTATTTCCCTTTGCCTGGGTTCAAAATAATAAAGAGGTTCAACGCTCACATTACTGTTTGTTTACATGCCGACTTGGTCTTTCTCACCAGTTTTTAAGTGCACTTTGAATCCCATTTTCTGCAGCGAAGCCTGTACGCGTGAGTAATCAAGTAAGAAAGTGTAAGTAGATGATGTCGAACCTTGTGAATATTGAATGTGAACAACACCATGATCTCCGAGCCCTGATTTCAGTGATTAAAGAAAGCAGCGCGATGTGTAGCGTTGCAAACTCGGCAGCATACTCTGGACGCTACTCTGAGTGTCTGCCAATAATTAAAGGCATGTATCACAAAAACAGGAAATGCATGTTGTGGTGGTGGTGGTGGTGGTGGTGGAACCATTTAGATCTCTCACAGATCTCCTTAATGCTCAGCAGCGATCGATACCCTTTTAAAAACAAATGCACATCTCTGAAAGCCCAGATGGCCACTTTCCCAATTATAAGTCCGGCTGGATTTTGATCCTTGTTTTTTTTCCACAAATCCGTTTTTTCCGTGTTTTTTTTCAAACTCCAACCTAAAGTGCTGCAACTCTATTTTTCTTCCCCCTAGAGTAAAATATTTTACTGTGGAAAGTTTGTGGATGTTTAAACATTCTCTGCCTTTTCGGTCACAAAGTGCTTTCTGCCGTTGCTTGCAATTCCGGATCATCAGTGTCATCTAAAGAAACCATTTCCCCCATTGTTTTGCTTGTAGTGGGCTGGAATCAACCGCACCATAAACTTCAGAGGCTTTTTACACAAAGGTGGGCAAATAAACCCGTCTGAAACATCTGCAGATCTGTTTATCCATTTGGAATATTACAGAGCAACTTGCACTGTTACACACTTTGTTGCACTTTAATTGGATTGAAATTTACTTCAAGATCGTTTGAACCAAAGCACCTTTACCCAATCTCATCGTATACATCATCACACGTCAAAGGCTAGATTTTTACCGCAGACTAAAAACATATCCTTTTGCTTGTGTACATCATACAGGGGTGTCAAACTCCGTTCCTGGGGGGGGCCAAAGCCTTGCAGAGTTTACGTCCAACCCTGCTCCATTACGCATAACGTGCAGTTTTTAAATAAGCCTAAAGGACTTGATTAGCTGAACCAGAGGCATTTAATTACGGTGGAAGCTAATGGTGCATTAACAGATTATTGTTATTATCGTAATTACAATATTCCAACTTGTGAAAAGCGCTTACCTCGTCGTAGAACTTGTTATTTTAACTTGGGATGAGCTGAGAGTTTTCTGAGAGCTATAACTTGTACCATGTCACCAATGCACTGCACAATAAAATATAATAAAGCAGTTATTTTGTAAAATTTTAGTTGTAGAATCCAACCAATCAGAATGACTTTCAAAATGCTGAAAGTATTCCCAGTTTTGTGGGGATTTATGCATCAGATGTCCAACTAACGGTTCATGGGCATGATGTCTGAGACATCATTTTCAGGTCAAAAGCTTTAGTTAATGTTCATGTGAAACATTTAAACCATGTGAATAAATGAGCTATTACTAAGGAATGGTCCAAAAATATCCAAATCTGTGGCCTAAAATACATTTGTTTTAGGACCATACTGTTTAAAGCTGACCGAAAGTCTTTAATGAGTTAAACAATCGCTCTTTACGACCGCAGAAAAGCATGGGTTTGTATTTTTAAATACACCGTCTGTTCAGACTGTGTACAAATCTGCTAGACAAATACGGATAAAATGAAAGAAAACATTCTTGGCAGCTTTAAAGTGATTTGTGCTTGGAACATGAGAATTCCACATTCTTGATTCCGGACCCACCCGGCGCTGAGAGGGGTTCCACCCTACTGGCCGAGGGTGTGTTTCAGCTCCAACTGGGATAAGAGAGATCCTGCAGCTGTCAACATGTTCTTATGTTAAACAGATGTGTGGACACTCCCCCAGTTCCCCCACCACACTCTCCTCGCTAGCCTGCAGTCAAAAGTATGCATGTTCTCTCAGAAACCAAAACAATTGTACGGTGTAGATTTTTAACATGCCAGAGATTCTCAAAACAGCCAAAATGTGTTTAAGTCCAAATCATAGTGATCACAGTATGATCACTCATACAGGCACACAGGCTGTAGGAAATACACTTGGCTGTGAGGCCTCTGGTTTAGCAAGACACAACGACTACGAAAGCTGTGTTTACTCTCCCAGAGTTGATTTAAATGTGTGTGTGTGTTGGCTGCAGAGCTTTCCAAGTGCACAGCTGGAGTATGTCTGTATCTCAGTGAGTGAAGAAGGAGAAGCATTTAAACAACGAGCTGCTACCATCCTTGTTAGGAGAGTAAAGTCTTTCATTTGCGTCCAGCTCCACGGCAATGTGATATGGAATGTTGTCTTAGACGCTGGACTTTATGAGTGGTGGCACGGTGGCAGAGCGGTTAGCACGACTGCATAACAGTAAGAAGGTCATAGGTTTGATCCCTGCCCAGAGTGTTCCTGTGTGGAGTTTGCATGTTCTCCCCGTGCTTGTTTTCCCTGGGTACTCTGGTTTCCTCCCACCTCCAAACACATGTGATTGGACATTGGTGAATTGACTACTCTAAATTGTCCATAGGAGTGAATGTGTGTGTGAATGGTTGTCTGTCTCTAAGTGTTAGTCCTGTGATTAACTGCTAATTGTACAGGATGTACCCCGCCTCACACACTAAGTTAGCTTGAATATACTCCAGTGCCCCCACGACCCTGAACAGGATAAATGCTAGATAATGTATCACCAGAAGAACTAGAACATGAATCAATATAGTGTACATGAAGCCAGTGATTCATGGGTACATAGAGACAGTAACAACTTGTAAAATCCAAATAATATCCGAGGTTAATTAACATTAAAATTTCTGGCATTTGGAAGATGGCCTTATATAGAGACACTTACATTTATCTCAAGTATTTTCCAACTGAGCAGTTAAGGGTTATGGGCCTTGAGCAAGGGCCCAGAATCTAGGAAATTTCCGATCAGCAGTATCGACTTATATATCGGCTTATCCACCGAGCCACCACTTTCCTCAGGATCACGATCAGTCCCTATTTGTAATCTAAGACCCGAATGAAGACTTAACTCTGGTGTCTCCACTAAAATCTTCGAAACGTGAAAGAGCGCCCTTAAAAAGTAAAGATTATTCCGTTCCCTTTACCCAGCGCCTGAGTCATTCTTCATTCCGTAAACCCGCCATTACTCATCCCGTACGAACAAATCTCAATGAAGGATGATTCAGGTAAGAGGAAGAAAATCAAAGTACGGAAACATAAAGTTGGGATTGCTTAAACATCCGTGTCTGAGATGAGGTGAATAATTCATAGCAAATTACCTTTCGATCGTGGCCTCGCGCAACATTTTATCAGCCCATTAGCCCGACGAATGCTGGTGACAAATATTGAGTAAAATGTTGTTTTTCATGATGGCTTAAACCGAGGATTGATAAGGATCTCAGTATTAAGTGATTTATTGGATGTCTTTATGCGTACACCCTATTTAGGCGTTTAGGCTGCACGCAAGATAAACAGCAACGCTTTCAAAAAGAGAGAGACAGAATCCACAGTGACAAAGGTGGCCTCTGGTTGTTTTGCTGCTTTGGCGGTGATGAAGGTGGAAGGAACGGTAATAAGATAGATATCATGACTGATTAGATCCTTCATCTCAAATGTGCACTACTTTAACCCAACCCAGCTGCTGTTTCCTTGACTCTGTTTCCAGAATGTGAGCGTCGACTTGCACAATGCACTCATTTGTATTGTTATTAGGTGTCAGATGTGTCAGGTGGTAGCTCAGGTGTTGGAAATGCTGATCAGAAAATCGGAGGTTTGATTCTTAGCACCAGCAGCATTTATGGATTTAGACTTCAGAGACCTACCCCAGAATATTCCGACACCACCACCACCACCACCACAACCCACCGCGCCCCCCCTATTCCGACACCTCACACGTTCAGGTTACTGCCTATGATCGGAACTTGAAGTACAACAACAGCACTTGCAGATAGTCTCCATCATACAGGATTTGTACCAATTCTTCCCTGGAACCGGCTGCAATATCAAAATGTTTCCTTGCATAGTGTCACTACGACAACGAAGTTGTCTATGAACCCAATAACCCACTGCATATATTGCCCTACATGTCATTTTTGAATCTTAAGTGTCCAGTCGCACACTGGCGGTGGGCGTAGCTACGATTTGTTGACGATCATGCTAATTGCGCTTCAGCATAATGCCCTCTGGTTAATCTGACCTTCAGATAAATAAGAAAAATAAATAAGAGTCACTCTGGATAATGTCATCTTCCAAAAGTCGGAAATGTAAATGTAGCTACGTTTCGCCACAATAACCAGCTAGTAAGGTGATAACATGATTTTCTCCTCATGGCCTGAACTCGATTATTCGTTCCAGTGATAGTTTTGCCAGGCTTTTAACTTCCTTTCCTGATTGATTTTTACTGTAGTGTTGTAGTCTTGCCCACTCATTAGTGTACATCTAGCAGTGTGTCCTGTGTTTGAAGTGGTGTATGGGGTGGCTGTTTGCTAACCACAGCGCCTCTAGGCATTCATCTTTTCATGGGTTCCAATTGCGTACTGACCTCTTGAGTGCACGGAGCTTTCATCGGTCAGGCAGGTGGTCACTGGAGAGCAGGTCACGCCGTAATCTCTACTTAGATGAGTAAAGTTAAGACCTTAGAGAGAAGGGTTTACAAGTGGATGATTACTTGAGCAAGTACAAACTTGAGGATCGAGCCTTGTCAAACCGGCTCACTATAGAACTGGCTAAGAAGCTGATGAGGGAACATATTACATCTTCTCAAATTAATCAGTGGTATCTATTGTTGTCAAATTGCTGTGGTATAAAAACCCTAACAGCTAAAATGCTGTTATTAGAAGGGTGTTAACGGTAGTTTTGCTTCATTATTTTCTTCATTCAATTTTTTTATTTTTTGCTTCCTGTACCACGATGCCTTTAAAAGATTCGGTCCTCACTAATCCAGGACTTTTTAGAACTCACAACCAATGGACCCATAAAATCAGTTTACAGGACAGAGAATGCTCATAAAGACATTGGGCCATTTTGACATTGTCATTCAGATAATGCTCTTTGGGTGCTCATTCATTTGGCTGTCGTTCGTCGAATCGTTTTTATTGTTGTTTAATATATATATATCTATATGTAACATGCGCAGCTGTACGAAGTCGCAGGAGCTGCTAATGCTCCGATTGCAGTAGAAGGAGACCCGAATATGCAGGCAAGCTGTGAGTTTAAGTCTTTTATTGCTACTAAGACAAGGCATACAGAAAGCGGCTCTGAAACCGGAGCACTGTTATGTGGTTAGACATACTAACACAAGCACATACTAACGCAAACAATAACCAGCAATGAGCGCTTCTCATCACGGCTCTTTTAAACATAACATGATTAACATAAATGATAGTCAGGTGTGTACCATTAAAATAACAGGACCGATGTGTGTGCGCTAACCAATCAGAACGTAACAAAAGACATATGACATGAACACAAACCTAACTTGAACACTCGCTGGGTCATAAAGTCCCTCGGGTGGCCTTCCTGGCCACGCCCCTCTGCATGTAGCAGAGGAGGGTGTTACATTCCCCCCACCTTTAGGGCGCGCCCTACGAACCAACAAGAAATATAAGGTCCCTGCCCCGGGGGGGGGCAAGGGCCCCCGGCAGGGGTCCCGCCGCTCTGGTTCATGGAAATCGAGGTGGCCCCGGGCCGTGACGGATTCGAGGCTTGGAGGCACTCCGTGGTGCTGCTGTTGGCTCCCCGAACAGGAAGGGAGGGCGTTTTGCCTGTGGAGAGAGCAAATCCTCGCATACCCTCACTCGCTCAGACACACCCACACTGCTTGGCCTAGACACCTCTCTTGACTCACTTACACTATTTGACTCACTTACACTGGGCGGGGGCCCAGTCACACTGGGTGGGGACTCCGTCACACTGGGCGGGGACTCCGTCACACTGGGCGGGGACACAGTCACACTGGGCGGGGACACAGTCACACTGGGCGGGGACACAGTCACACTCACGTCTGGGTTTTCAATCATGCTCACGCATTCACACGGTGGGCACTCACTCTCTTCACACGGTGGGCACTCACTGTCGGTCCCTGTCCCCCAGTGGGGGCTCCAGGTGGACTGCACGTCAGCATCGAAGTCTGGGTCCTGCTCGAACCCCCAGTCCTCCTCAGTTGTCCAGTCCCCCATCGGCCTCCAGTCCAGTATTGCACCGCAGTGCACGTCATGCACGGTCAGTAGGTTGCCGGTCCAGTCTGAGTCACACGCAGGCTCTGGTTCTGGGACACACACAGACACTCTGAGTCTGGGTCACTTGCACACTCTGAGTCTGGGTCACTTGCACACTCTGAGTCTGGGTCACTTACGTCATTCTTAACCACACACGCAGTCGCGCAGGCAGTCACCACCGCGACCACGCAGGCTATCGCCCAAGCGGTCTCACGCATCGTATCAGGCTCGCATCCTTGGCACTCAACCTCAGGATCTGGAACTCCCTCGCTCTCTGACTCTGGCTGTAACACATTACCTGACACGCACACTGTAGTTGCCATACACACCTCATTGGATATACACACATCAGTGGCGGCGTACACGTCATCTGAAGCACATTCACACTCTGGCTGTGATACATAAGGTGACGTACATATTTCAACTGACATACACACTTCGTCTGATACATACACATCGTTGGATATACATACCTCAGGTGTAGCGCACACGTCATCTGAAACATACACGTCATCTATAACACACCCCACGAATTGAAATTTAGGGGTTTCCCCACACTGTGGAACACATGATATTTCATTACACTGTGGAACCTCTGTAAGTTTTTTACACACTGAAACATTATCACTCTTTTCGCACACTGAAACATTAAACGTCTCTTCACACTCCTGAGCACACACTTGAATATTGAAAGTTTCTTCCCACTCTTGAACATTGAAAGTCTCTTGGCACTCTTGAACACTAGAAGTTAATTCCTTTACAAGAACATTGGCGTGGTCCATGGTCTCTTTTATCTGCTTCCATTCTTCAGGGCCTACGGGGTCTTGCACCCTCACGCAGACGAAGCTAGCACTGTTCTAGCCCATTCTAGCATTTCTTGGGTTGACATTTTTAAAGCATCAGCCTGGAGCGGGTCTTTAATCACGTCTTTAGCACGGTCCGTAACCTCTGATCTTTGGTCACTTGCGTTACTCGTGGGAGTGTGTTTACACTCTTGAACACATGGAAAACTCTGACCCACTTGGAAGCATGGAATTTGCATGCTCGGACTTGTTCCATTTACCGGAGTGTGTCCGTGACGCTGCTCCAGCTCTCCGTTGCTCTCCGCCTCGTGCGCGCGCTGCACTGCGCGCTGTCGCGGGCGTGGCTTTCGCTGACGGCGGCTGCTCACTGGCGCCGGCTGCACCGGCAAACGGAGGGTTTCCTCCGGTTCGGACCCGGCGTCGTCTGGGGAATATTTGAGCGCATAGTCCGCGAAATACCTGGGCGCATAGTCCATGGAATACCAGAAGTCCTCGTCTTCCTTGTCGGAACTCGGAGGGCGGTGCATGTCGTAGATGTCAATGTGACTCGGCTGCCGTGCTGCGTCCCGGGGAAGAAGGGAGGATTCGGGAGGGAGGTTTCTCCAAGGCTCGCCTTGCGACTCGTGGTTCCAGTCCCGATACGGCCCGTACAGCTCTAGCAGAAGTCGCTCGCAGTTCGCGTACTGTGCTGCTATGTCCGGCTGTATTACTCGCTGCTGTGGCTTTTCTCGCAGCCGTCTGCTGGCTGCTTTACGCGCAGACATACGTCCCATAGCTGTGGTTTGCTCTCACCTGCTCGGGTCAGTAATTTTTGAAGGCTGGTTATTCTGTAACATGCGCAGCTCTACGGAGTCGCAGGAGCTGCTAATGCTCCGATCGCAGCAGAAGGAGACCCGAATATGCAGGCAAGCTGTGAGTTTAAGTCTTTTATTGC
>JAOUQX010000036.1:4506209-4519533 GCA_028566295.1 Liobagrus marginatus
GGAGAGCTTTGTATGCATTTTTTATCGTTGTATAGCAGTGATCTAGCGTTTTTCCACCTCTGGTGGCACACGTGATTAGAATTTAGATTAGATAATTCACCTATGCCCAATCACATGTGTTTGGAAGCGGGAGGAAACCGGAGTACCCGGAGAAAACCTGCACAAGCACGGGAAGAACATACAAGCTACACACAGAAACACCCTGGGCGGGAATTGAACCCATGACCTTCTTGCTGTCAGGCAACCGTTTTGAATAAAAATCTCAGACATCCCACCTCGCCCGGAATTTCCAGGAATATCCCGTATATTCATAGTGGTGCACTGACGTCGAGGAAGATGAAGAGGAAAGAGTGCATGATATAATGACGGGGTTTGCGACAGGGACTTTTCTATCGCCCATAACGGGTTAAATGTCTTTAAAAGACTTGTTGTGGTCAGTTCCAGCCCATTCATTAGCAGAGCTAGCGTCATTTAAACTAGCTTATTACCTGCAAGTTCACTGATGTCCGACAACATGATGAGGACAAACTCTATCTCCTGGAAATATTGGTAGTACCTCCCTGAAATGAGTTATTCTAGGGTGGGACGTCTGAAAATGATACAACTGACCGACTCCAGGAAGGAGAGTTCGCAGGGAAAAAAGTGCCAGATCAAATCAGCGCACATGACCAACAATATTATTGTATTTTCCTGCATTTTAATCATGTAAAGGTTACATGACGTTCCTCAGCGAGTCAGGATACCTGTGATTAAAGATTGCCTCGGTGATGCGAGGATAATTTATCGTGCGTGCAGGATGCACTGACCCCTGTCTTATTTTTCTCTGTCTCACCTCACGCATGGCCTGTAACAGATTATGTGCAAAACGACCGTGTAATTTACAGCCACGTGATGGGAAAGACACACAAAATGAAATCTTTGTGTCGTGTTTCATAACAGCATGAAAGTGCTGACAGGCCAGCGGCAGCGTGTAACACACGGTAATTAAATCTCACACTTACTACCTTCACCCAAATCTAAGGGAAACTGCAGAGCTGGAGCTGAAAGATGTAAAACGACCCGCTGCCAAACCCTGGGAATCGTAGTTGTTCAGTTCATTTGTTTAATAAGTAGCAAGACGCTAAAATGTGTATTTGCTTTTTCACTCAAATACCAGTACAAAACTTTGCATACCGTTAGGACAAAATGAAGAAAACAACTAAGCTCTTATACCAATTAAACGTTTTGTGTAGGGTAATAGTAAAAAAGAATATGCAAAATAATACAAAAAGAATTTCAAAGTGTGTATTATTACGTCTTTCTGCTTTCTTCTTTTTCTCCCACGTTTCTTTTTTCACGAGATATGTTTTATATCTATCGATTCGTTATTTTCTATTTAATTGATCGTTTCTATTTGATTCTTAGTAAAATAAAAACGTAACATTTGTTTTGTTCCCTGATCCAAATTTTTTTTTACATTTTTCATTCATTCATTGTCTAGCGCTCATCCTTATTTAATTTAATTTAACCGTATGCTGTATTGTTTATATATATATATATATTTTTTTTTCATTTTTATTTTACTTATTTCTGAATTCTCTCTCTAATGCATTAGACTGTAAGGCTTGGTGTAAGAAATATGCATATTATAATTTAATTTCATATAATTTTAATATGCTGTGTTATTTATTTATTTATTCATTTATTTAAATTTATTTATATTTTAATGTAATGTTTATGTTACTTATTGCTTATTTTGGCTAAAGTGTCTGTTAGTCTAGTGGAAGCTTAAGGCTCTTAAAGGGTTCAAGTCTGTCTGTCTGTCTGTCTGTCTGTCTGTCTGTCTGTCCGTCCGTCCGTCAATAAATCAGTCAGTCAATCAATCTGTCTGTCTGTCTGTCTGTCTGCCTGTACAATCAATCTATCTATCTGTCTATCTATCTATCTATCTATCTATCTATCTATCTATCTATCTATCTATCTATCTATCTATCTATCTATCTATCTATGTGAGCACGACATATCTTGAGAATAAAAACAGAATTACAGCCTACAGCAAATTTCTTGTAATTCGACATGAACAAAGCCAAGTCAATTCCCAGCACAGGTTACTTTCTAAGTAAAGCTGATGGTGCGTCGTACATTTATAGCACTGTGGTTCTGCCTGGGTGTCAAATTTAAGAAGCAACAGCAGTCTGGCAGCATCATTAAATCATCGAGAAACACAGCTGGTAATAATACTATGTAGAGTAGACCATGACATTCTTTACCAAAGAAAATGGGAAGCAGCTTGACTTTGGGGATCAAACCCTAAACCGACCCTGGGGTAACTTTCCCAGGCGAAACGGCCGAAGCCATACAGTTAAGCTTTCTCATGATGTCTTATGCAGATCACCATTAAACAGCGTGTGAATGCGGCCGTGCATGCTTCACATTCCTTTCCTCTTTCCACTGGCTGCTAACAAGTACACAAGACATTATCCTTAAACGCCGCTTAAGTGCTGTTTAATTTATGTGGCTTGCACGGTCACCAACATTCCACACTTAGAAAGAGAGAGAAACATAGAAAGGAAACAGTAGAGTAGTGCTAAAACTTATTTTCCCACTTACTGCTGTGTTAATTCAGGCACTTCTTTCTGTTACTCAAAAAACAAAATCCCCCCATCACTGTCACTCAGCCTCCCTTCCTCCTCCCTGCGCCCCTGAACCCTCGCCCCTTCCTTCCAACCCGGAGTCTGGCTCTGGGCTTCGTTCTCATACTAAAACACTTCATATTTGCATACTGTATCCTTCTTTTCCCTCTGTCTGGGTTTGTGTGGCAAAAGAAAAGAGAGAGAGAGAGAGAGAGAGAGAGAGAGAGAGAGAGAGAGAGAGAGAGAGAGAGAGAGAGAGAGAGGCTGGGATGCTGGAAAGCAAAGAACAGACAGAGAGAGAGGGAACAGTAAGAGACTCAAAAAAAAGGGGTCAGTGGGAGACGTGGAAGCAGAGAGAGAAGAAGGAATGAAAGATAAGAGAGAGGAATAGACATTCAGAGAGACAGAGATACATATAGATATACAGAGGGAGAAAGAAACAAGATTAGGAAAGAAAGAAAGGAAGAAAGAAAGATCAGGGAAGAGACAGCAAGACAGACATAGTGAGAGCAGGTAAATACAGAGAGATTGAGAGAGACAGACACATACAGAAAGAGCAAGACAAACAGACAGACAGACAGACAGACAGACAGACAGAAAGCAAATATAATGGTCTCCACAATTTTAAATTTCAGTCTACACACTTTATAAAAGCGTAATGTTGTACAATAAGGCAGTAACTGTACAACGATGCTGTTTATTATTAAAATGAATTAAATCAAGTAAAAAGAACTCCAGGAAGTGCAGTTATAGGGAAAAAAAATCACACACCTCATCAATTATTTTCCTATAACAGTGCTTCCGAGTGTGTGTGTGTTATTCCGTATATATCTACACTGAAGATGATAGTAAATAACATCCCGAGCTTTGGTTTGGCCTACATTTTATGTGCACGTATGTGGACGCCAGGTTGTAGGACGATGATAATAAGAATTAATCTTAAAAATGACGAACTTTCTTTCTGAGAGACAGACTTCTCACGCAGTGTTTTACCAGAGTGACTAACCACATGGAGTCCGAACGAGGACGAGGGGAAGCTTGTCTAAGCCTGAAGAGTACATGGGAATTCTGGGAATGACCCCAGGATCTGATTACACTAAACAGACTTAGTCATAAACAGAAACGAAGCACACAAGCTGCTAAATGACATCATGGGTTTCCTTTCTGACGCTAACTCATTAACCCTTTAAACATAAACCATTTATTATAATAATGACAAGGTAGTTATTCGGGAATTACGATAAATAATCCTTTAACTGTAGGAAAACTAACCCGGAACGGAGCGTTGTTGTGAGATGCTCAACATGACCAAAAGTCTTGCTAGCTCACAGATAAGTGTGCCACGAAGTTGGAAGCGCACAGTTGTCTGGAATGTCCTTGTAGGTGGTAGGATTATATTATTTTTTCACTAAAAAGGGTTAAGCACTGTTCCAGCCTGACAATGCCCCTGTGCACAAAGCTCCTGAGCTCCATGAAGACATGCAGAAGATTTAGTCAAGTCTAATGCACAGATGTATTGACTCAACCCTAATGAACATCTTTGTTAGGAAATGATAGCTCAGTGGTTAAGGTGTTGGACTGCTGATAGAAAATTAGGGTTCCGATTCCCTGCACCGCCAAGCTTCCATTACTAGGCCCCTGAGCAAGGCCCTTAACCCTCAACTGCTTAGTTCAATTAAAAAATGTAAAAATAAAAATGTATTTTTGGTGGGTGGCACAGTGGCAGAGCGTTTAGCACCCCTGTCTCACAGCAAGAAAGTCATGGGTTCAATTCGCATCCAGGGTGTTTCTGTGTGCAGTTTGCATGTTCTCCCAGTGCTTGCATGGGCTTTCCCCAAGTTCTCCGGTTTCTTCCCACCTCCAAACACATGTAATTGGGTGTAGGTGAATCGGCTACTCTAAATTATCCATAGGAGTGAATGTGTGTGTGAATGGTTGTCTGTCTCTAAGTGTTAGTCCTGCGATTAACTGCCGATTGTCCAGGCTGTAACAGATTGTCACGGCCTAAGTTAGCTGGGGTAGACTCCAGCACCCCAACAACCCTGATAATTAATGAATGAACGTATTTTTGGAACATCTTTTAACTTTTAATCTCTACTAGTCACTAAGAACATTTGTGAGGAAGTTTGAATAAGTGTACAGAATGTGTTGGCACTGTCCAAGAAATTCCAAGGAATATAATTCATGCTATTGCAATGCGGGGAAAATTGAGGTTAACTGGGTTAATGGACCAGTAAGGTGCCCTCTTTGGATCACAGAGCTCGGTGTTGCTCAGCGTGTCTCGGCAGGTGCCACACTTTGCTCGCCGTTACAGGAAGTGGCCTCACACAGCTATCCATGTTTGACAGGAGCAAGTGAGAGCAAAGCGGGCACCATGTGTATTTTGGTTCGGCTGCAAAAATACGTCAAGCTGTGTGAAAGGAGTGAAGAGAAAATGCTCAAAGCGTCAGAGTGATGAAAGCTCTTAAGCTAGATGCAAAAATATTAAACAAGCTCTTTTCATTCGAAAGTCTTTCAGGGGATTACATTTCAATGCCTGGAAACTGCTGGGAATGAATGTGCTGCAATGAATAGAGTTACAGTTTCTAAATTAAGGAGGTACTACGGTTTTTATTCCTCTCTTAAGCTGATAGATGTCCTTCCAGTAGATGTGACCAGTGAGTAAGCTCTCTTATACATCATGACCTCATTAGTCATGGACGCTGGATTACAACCATACACACTGACCCGATCCAGTGAGAAAACTGCTCGCTGATGCTGCATGTTTCCTGTCAGGTTTTGTTGTGGATGCTCACACTGTGAGTCAGAGACAGCCGTGCCAGCCTGCTTAGCATAAAGTCTATGGAACCCGAGCCCCCTCCCAGCCTTTCATTTCTAATCCCCCCAACCGGACCAGTCCGGGGACCTAATGAAGTCTATGAGATAGTGTATGCTCGTCATGCCCCGCTGCTCGCCTCATTGGCAGAGTGAGAACACGCACTTTCCCTGCATGCCAATTAAGTACTTCCTCGTACAGCCACAATTTCCCACCACCAGAAAGCACTCGAACCCTCCCACTGGAAACGAGCCATGCTTTTTGCTTTCCCATCTTTCCCATCTCCAAACAAATATTGCCGAAGCAATGTGATAAAATGTTTTGCGAATAATGGGACCCCAAGATCGCCTGCTTTTTTGTGGTCTGGCAGTTTGACTGAGTTTAGGTAATTGCAGAAACAAAACAAAATCTGAAGCTAAATTCATTGTTTTTCATTTTTTTTGCGTTGTATTCTTAAAATAGTCCTTTGCCTTTGTTTCAGTCTTCCTTTTTCTTTCTGTTTCTTTCCTCTCTCAATCGTCTGACAGAAACAGCGCAGGATAAAGGGCACTTTCATCTGCATTAATATGCCTCTCATGCATGGAGAGAATATTATTCCCTTTATTTGTGTCAAAGCAGTGGGAGTAACCTGAATGCCTCAGAGCAGCAGCAGCTCCGAATTTGGCAGAAGCGCCGTAGTTGTAGCCGTTGCCATTGCCGTTGTCCCTGTGTATTTTTACACAGTGCCCGGCATGGTTCTATTTACGGGCATGGATCTCATAGCGTTATCCTTCAAAAACGTGCCCTGAGTTAGCGGTTTTCTCATCCGCATCATTTTGAATGCCCTTTTGCCATACCCTGGCTTTTTTTTCTATTATACAAATCAAACGGAACACTGGTCTGTCTTTAATAATGGACGAATCACCTCTGGCCTGCCGTGTGGTCTGAAAACTTTCCTGCGATCAATATTTTATGGCAAACATCTGTCCGTATGTTTTTGCCAATCTGTAAGCATTGCGGACGGGTTAAATAAACATGCATGCTTCAGAAGACAAAAGTATGGGCTTGTGTATTTGTCTTCTGAAATCTGGACGAGAGAAGTGAGTGAGGATCGAGGAATAGTCTGTCTTCCCTGCTACACAAATCTAATATTTATAGAAATTTGCCAAATTACCGTCGGTAGACCTTTGGAGGAAAAACTATACAAGATGACAAAGATATGCGTAAAAAAAAAGAAAACAACAACAACAAAAAAAAAAAGCTGAGGTGGATAAAAGCAAGGAGAGAAAACTGAGAGAAGGATAGAGGATGGACCGGTGCCAAACGTCAGCCCACGGCCCCTTCTGGAGCCTGGCAGAGGCCACGGTTTGGACAGCTCTCTCATTCTTCTCTGCTTTATCCCATAGCTCTGACAATTAAGGCACCGATAAACAGCCTCACAAAACCAGAACCCTGAAAAAGAGGAATTCGGGAACAGTACAGCCAGTCATGAGCAAACGTCTCAGAACGTTGTGTGAAAGACCAGGCAGAGAAATGACTAATAAGTGTTGGAGTTAAAGCACAGTGAAGCGCTCCATTTGCAATTTGCCACTGTAGATATCCTGGAGAGTTACAGCTTTGTTTAGTCTTGTTTGACAGCGTTCAGTTCCGTAAATTGGATATTCAAGACAAGCTGAAGATTGTATTGGACTGGATTGGATTAAAAGCTCCCTTGCTGAATTTCAAAAGAATTGGCTAAATGCTAAAAGTGCCTGGATCCAGAGACAGACTCCAGCACAAACACTTTAGCTGACAGGTCCTGTCAAAGCCCATATGACTCCTGACCCACGGCTGATTCACCCTTAGCTCCACCTGTTCTCGGAAATGTATTGAGTTTGACGTGAAGGGCAAAAGCGGACCCTGGAACATTTACTCCTGGAAGATTGACACAATAAAGTCTTGATATAAAGCAAGCATATTAAATTGACATTACATCTCCTTAAAGTTGTTCCGGTGTAACCTTGAACGCTTTGGTTTTATGGGTACTTGGTCTCAAAAGACACATGCTGGTAGTTGGGGACGTTTTATGAATTACAACTGATAACGCACCATTGCAGGCATGTTTCTGCTATTTTTCCTGCTAAAAAGCAGGCTTGGACTGACAAGCTAGCAGCTGCTGATGCTCATCAAGCTGGTGGAGCATTGATACCAGTTATTAAGTGCTGGTACAACATAGACAAGTTATTTTTAAACAGAAATAGACAGGAATGAAAGGAAATAAGGAAGCAAGCAAAGTGTCCAGTATGTGTCTCCATGTGTCTAAGTGTCCATTTCCAATCTTAACATTGGGTAACTATTTGTATGGGATGTCACATTCTTTCCCTGTGTTTCTGTGTGTTTCCTCTGGGTCATAAAGTTTCTTCCAACCTTTCAAAAAAGCATCCCAGTTAGACTGGCAGCTCTCATTATTGCTGCCCTCCAACCTGCAATATTTGCTCGGTTCTGGCTCTAATAGAAAGTATTACTTTGTAAGTGCGAATGAATAATCACAGCATTAGGACTCACACAGACAAATATGGGGCCTTTCTGATTCTGATTTCTTTTTAATCTCATTGAGTTTTCCTCTCAACCTTTACCTCTGACATAATCATTAGGGATCCATTGATAAGCATCAGCATTTGCATAATTAAAAAAACAACAATTAATTTTGCTAATAAAACGTACTGAATTGAAATTGAAGGAAGCTGGATTACTTACTGTGCTGATGAAGTGTATTAGCTCTGAGTGTGTTTTCAAAGCACATGGCTGGGTCCGCTAAGCTGGATGTTCAGCAATTCATTTAATCAGATAATAACATTATAAATTAGGGCCGGTTTCCAAATCAAGAGCATTCATTTTGAAACAGATATAAATTGTAGATAATACAAGCGTGTACAAACAGATCAAGTTGGGGTTTCCAGTATGACTTTCGAAGGTACATGTTCTGCTTTCGCAATTGCATACTTCTTGAGTATGGACACCATTTGTGTTTAAATGTACTTTAGTTCTATATAGTACTATTATGGGTTGTAGGCAATTATTTGTACGTACTACATCCTCTATGTTGACATTGTCACAGCTGAATAACTTGAGGTTGGATGATGTTAAACAAGTCCAATTTTACCACGAGTACAATGTTTTATTTTTGTAAAGTACTTAAAGCTATGTTGATCTTTTTTGCCATTTTCAAATATGGCAAATCATCTGTTAGCTGGTTCATGGGATATTAAAGTGTCTATCGTATGCATACTTCAGTATCCTGTCAGAAGTAGTAGGTCACCCGGGTACTTTTCTCATACTGCTTTCGAATACTAGAATTCAGACATACTACTTACCTTACCTACTGGTTTCTGGATACTATATAGTAGGGATGCATGCTTTTTCAGACTCAGCCATGATCTCACAATCTAACCTTAATTGCCACCAGGCATGGTGCCCTCCTGGCTATTATTATCCCACTTAAATCGTTTACCCACAGCGTGCCAAGTCCTCCAGTAATGCACCAGCCCCTGACCATGATAAAACAATTCTACATAGCAGACTGATTTTATTAGATATATCACAACATAACAACGCCAAGTCAGATGACTTAGGCATATTTAAACCCTCATGCAGATTTCAGATGGTAATAATATTTTTCCAACAATAACATTACAAAAGAAAAAAAAATCAATACAATACAATATGACAGTATTAGGCTATAAAAGAAAGATGATACTGTTTCATATCGCTTTTGTAGATAGAGTAGTGATGAGAGCATAACTGTGACTCTGTATGTGACAGGGAAGAATAACTGCTCTTAAAATAACATACAAAAGACAGTAAAGACAGTGGCATCAGGCCAGAAACTCCAAGCTTGAGGACTATCCACTCTCTGCCCAAAAATAAGCCGAATTAGTCAGACTGGCAGGCGTTCCTGACACCCACCGAGAGTGTGAATATGACTTCAGTTAGGTGTGAAAAGAAAAGCACTGGAAGGAACTGAGAGAAAGTTGCAAGAGAAAGTTTTTTATTCCCCTCATACAAAATAAATGTACCCGATAATGACTGGAAGTCTTTACATGCATTTATTTATTTGATTTTTCTTTATCCTCTTCCGTAGATATAGAGTGATGCTGGTGGCTTTAATGACTGCAGGCCTCATTGATGTGAATGCTTTTGTCCCTGCTTTGAGTGCTCTTGCTTTGCCTAATGCTCTTTACTCTCCGAGAGCTTTTTGCTGATGGCTTTGGGATTGATTAATAAGCGCTTTATCCGTTCTTCTCGGAGAATCGCAGTCAAAAACTCTGATTCCGTTCAATCAAGGCAGTTGTTTTCTGTTATTGAAAGACAAGTATGTCTTTTTTTTTTTAAACAATTTTTACCGTTTTTATTTTAATAAGACTGGTATGAGTTTAGCGCTAAGCACAAATGACTTTCTCTTGAAGTAGCTGGAGAGCGTCCTATCTGAAATTCTTTGCCAAGACAGTTTCGGACAAGAACCCTTTTGCATCAGATGCCTTGTCTGATCACTACTCAAGTCGGGAACGAGACAACTTAAAACCAATGCACCCATTGTGAGACGGTTTATGGCTTCACAGAACACAAATAGCAAAGAGTTTATGCCACAACGTTTCCCCTATTCACGTAGCATTAGCCTAAAGCCATCATAGGCAAGTGAGTACGCGTTATTGGAGCTCTTCTTGCCTCTGTGCTTTTTAGAGGACAGTTTATGTGCGGATTTGGCTTTTGAAATCGGGGTGGGCGTGAGGACACACGATCCATTCGGTCCCTGGGAAACTGCAATCACTGTTTTAAAGACTCAAAGACACACCCTCATGTTTTCATTGTGTAAAAATGCTTGTTTATTCTGATTGTGTAAAAGAAGCTGATTGAAAATTTTTCCCAGTGTGCTCCTTAATAGGTGAGGGTTTGGTGTTGGGTGCCTGATTACCTCATACATTGGGGTAATCTTGATACCTTGGGACTCCATCACCCCTTTTCTGCATTCAGTAGAACTTAACAGAGGTCCATGCCTTCACTCGTTTGCTATGGTCCTGTGATCACCGTCCTTTTTCTTCACCCTGGGAACCTGGTAAAGTAATTACATCAGTGTGGTCCAGGCTCTCGGGCCCATAGCTGGTGTGTGGGAACAGCAGCGCAGGAAGGAAGGAACTGCAGGTGTGTTTGGGACATGAACAATGGAATAGTACAACAATCCCCAACCAACAATATGCGCACGTGTTATGTTTTTATTAGAAAGTTTTTACAAAGGAATCTTTTTTTTTTTTTACATTAGATTTCTTAAAACCTTCCTTGCTCGGCGTCCAAAGGTATTTCATATGTTGACATATATATAACAGATTTTTTTTTCTACAGGTTTGATGGTTCGCTCTGTTTTTAATTTGTAACCATGACCGTGAAATTATTGCGTTGGTTCAGCATGGGGCCCTTCACTTTCTGGAACCAGTCATCTCTCATGTGTCTCCTGACATGCTGTTTCAAACATGGAAGGCAGATTAGGCTTTTCATTAGCTAAGACACCTCACAAGACCTATTGTCAAGGTCTCCACAGGGAGTCTGCAGTGAATTCACACAGCTGTCTGCCATGTTTTCATGCTTGGGGTGTTGTAATCCCATTACCATCTTGGTGGGGATTCCATGTGCAGTGCTCTGTTTGGAGTGAATCTATGTCTACACTTTGGTCAAAAAACATCCTGAGCATTGGCTGCTGAATTGCTTGCGTGTGCTAAATATAGTATTTTATTATTGGCAACACTACGAGCTATAATGGTGCCTTCATGTGTTAGTGGAATAACTGGAAATTTGACTTCCTGATTTTCACATCAAGGGTTTTCAAAGGCACATCAAGAAGTCATAATTCTAAGGAGAGGTTTGGAATCATATTGAATTTTTCTACCTCTTCCTTTTTCAATGGTTGGATCTAGAAAAAAAAAGGATGGATTTACTGGTCATTGACGTGACACCATAAACACCGGCTTACATTTCTATGTTTTGTTGCATTTTGTAAACGTTTATAACATGGGGGAACGTTTGAATACTTACATTTTTATCTTGATTAAACAAATTTATGTAACAAATTTCTGACTGAAAAATCTTGAGAATATGTACGTAAATATGCGGGAGGTCACTGGAGGTCTGGATCTCAGCATTGCTGGCAGATTCATTCATCCATTCATTATCTAACGTTTATCCTGTTCAGCGTCGTGGGGTCGCTGGAGTCTATCCCAGATAACTTAGGGTGTGAGGCGGGGTACATCCTGTACAATCACAGGACTAACACTTAGAGACAGATAACCATTCACACACATATTCACTCCTATGGACAATTTAGAGTAGTTGATTCACCTATGCCCAATCACACGTGTTTGGAGGCGGGAGGAAACTGGAGTACCCGGGGAAAACCCACACAAGCATGTGGAGAATATGCAAACTATAAACAGAAACACCCTGGGTGGGAATTGAACCCATTACATTCTTGCTGCAACACAGGAGTGCTAACCACTCTGTTATTGATTTATTGATTTATTTATTTATTGATTGATTGATTTACTGCCTGATAGTTACTATCCTATCAGCAATGATGACTTGTTCAGCCATCAGTGGACACATTCTAGCATAAAATCTGAAATAGTTCCAAAGAATGATCTCCAGTCGACGTTATTGCTTATTGTTCTTGTCAATTCATAGATATTATAATAAGCAGATACAGTTTGATAAATCGGAACAACGTTGTGTTGTTTTATCACTCGAATACAAAATACTTTGAATCACTTGACATTTATCATTTTGTTGTTATTTCTGTCTCTCACGTCTAGCCTTTGCACGAACGACGGAACGAAAATGCTGACAAAATGGAAACCCTGCGTTTATAAGACAACCGATAAAAAAAAAATAATAAAAAGAACCTGCCTAGTATTGACTAAAACAGAATGTAAAGTCCTTCAAGGTAATATACTGTACATTTCCATGGTGAATCTGCCGCGTGTCAGCGTTCAGCTGCTTATTTCCATAACTACGTTTCCCTATGGAATAAGTATCCCGGTATTTTGTAAATACAGCGATTTGCAGATAACCCGCTCGACATTTCTTTTCTGCATAATTGTTATGACATTTCAGTTGAGGCGAGCCTCGAGAGACGCTCAAGGCCGACAGAGTGAAAGCAAAGCGCTGCCTTCCTCTGCTCCATTTATTCTCTCCTACTCAGTTCAGGTGAAAATTACTCAGCAAAGCGCCAGGGTCTCATTCCTTCTTCCACGGCTCAGCACACCTCCACTATTTTACACTCTCGCCATGGCTATCCGAGCATCCAGAAGCTGCATTTGAAAAAGAAACAAACGCAGCGGAGGGAAAAATATATACAGATTAGAAGAAACTGATCTCCAATGCAGTGACCAGGGACGTCTGCTGGTTTATTTCCGAGCCTATTACGGGTTGCATCTCTGAAAGAAAATGATAGTCTACTATCCCTTTCACGATAGCACTCTTTCTCTCGAGACCACTCAGCTGTGTACTCATCGGTTTGATGTATTTTGGCCATTTTCCAAATGAGATATCCCATCATCCCATTTTCATATATTTTTTGCGGATAAAAAAAAAAACTTTCATGGTTGACGGCTGACCGACGGTATATTTGGCTGTAATGGATCAGTGTAACGGTATTAAATGCAACGTGATAACTGACCAGACCTTCTCCACTGATCATTGGATATCAGGTCTCCTGTGGCGTAGATGTGGATTTGCAGAAAACAATTGCAACTAGCCAGACCAATTATTTTTCAACCATGACATTCGGAGTGTGTGGGAGGGCTTGTGTGTGCGCCTACTGTCTCCACCTCCTTGGGGGCATTCAAGCAAAATCTGATCCTGTAACCCCTGATTCGTGTACTTCGTGTATATA
>JAOUQX010000036.1:4625303-4637660 GCA_028566295.1 Liobagrus marginatus
AGAAGATATTTATGAGAAGGCAGTATTCATCTTATCGCTTAATCATCTAAATATAACTCGGACTGATGAGGATGATGATGATGAAGGATGAATGAAGGAACCGAAAGGGTTTTCTTTAGAATGTTGGGATGATAAAGTGACCGAATTTGCGTGCCATCGTTGAAAAGTGCACCAATCTTTTCTGTTTCACTTTTGCCATCATGCAGAGCTCCGTGGCGAGTCGTGCTTGAAAGTAAGCGCGCTCCACGGGACTCCCCATCATTTTTTCTTTTTTTTTTCCGTCCTTTTGTGGATTTTTCCAACAATGTTGGCCTTCGTCATTCCTTTTGTGTCAAAACATATAAAAAGCAATTCTAAAGACATGGTTGATATTTATCTCACTGTTGCTTTTATTGCTACTATTGACTCTAAATTGTTCTTTTCTGTAATACATTTGTCATCAATACCTGAAAAAAAAAAGTCATGTATTTTTTGAAGTCTTACTTGTGAATTGTAGGCCTTTGTATGGTGCATGCGGTTTGGAGCTTGCACTCTCAATCTGTAAATTAAAGGAATTTATTGATTTTTAACTTAAAATGATGCCTTTTTTTTCTTCCGATAAAGAAGAACGTTCTTCTAATAACGAGACTAGGATTTATCTGGCTGTGATTTCGGTCAGCGTCCAAAAATACAGTCCAGGCTGTGGCCTCCTTTCATTGACTTTGCAGTAGAGATCGGCTGATAATCGGTTATACTGATACTTTTCCAGATAATTAAACCTGTTTTTCAATATCCGTTATCAGTTGTGTAACATCGGATCCACTGATCTCCGTTTTGAGAATTAAATACAAAATTAACTGCCATTACGGCTTTGGATTGTAAGTAGAGATGATTCCACGCTAAAAGTTACAGGGGGAATAGCATGATTTGCCTTAATTTGTATACTTTATTTACCATATCAGAAAATAATGCACTACACTACACCTCTATGTGCACTATAACCGTGTTTCACTCAATGGGAAGTTCGAAGCCACACTGAAACAGCGATGTCCTTTTATATTATTTAAATAGTTTAGATTTGTTAGAATATTCGTGTTCTTTATTTGTAGCCTGTTTGTTTGGCTGATATAAGGTGTATTTAATAATGGCACTGTATTGACCGTGCAATCATTGTTTTGTTTGCATGAGGGCGGTTAACTAACCGTATGGAATGTCTTCTAAACATGTTTAGATGTTTTATGCTTGTTTAGCACTGTTATCATTGTGTCAAATATAAAAGTAATATAAGGAATAAATATCGGTTCTGCCTATCGGTTATCGGTCACATAAACATGCATTTAATCATCGATATCGTTTCTAAAAGAAAATCGTTATCGGCCGAGCTCGAATTAGCAGTTTGTTGGAAATTGATAGAAAAAAAACAAATATTAAAGACACAGAGGGGTCAATGTTGATGCTACCCTCATGCTTACATTGAGGATGGTGGTGAGATGTGTGTGAGCTTTGCACTAAACACTACACTCTTTACAATTTTCCTCAACTCTTACTGAATTTATGAATGCTATGGGTTTTTTTTATTATTATACTTTTTATTCATTTAGAGTTGATTTTAATGCTGTTGAGCATCTGCAAAACAAACCATCCCCTGTTATTACATTTCAATGCGCCATCTCATCAGTACCACCCAACTTAAAAAGCTATTTATGTGCTGTAACACAGGACTGTTGTCCAAGATGCTTTTGTAGGAAATGAATCAAAGTCTTCCAACCAATCAGAATGCAGCATCGCTGTGGTCGAAACGTTATATAACACACTTCCTGCTGAAAGTCTCAGAATTAACAACATCCAGGATTTATAGGAGACAATCCTGCACACATTTTCTAAATTAGTCTCTGTCTGCCACTAGCCATACACACACACACACACACACATACAATAAGGATGTAATTCATTCTCTTGCACCAAAGCCCTGCAGTGATTCGTTCCATGCTGTGACACACTTTTTTCTTGCCAAAGGAAACAGCTGTAAGAAGCTTTATTAAGCCGTACGCTCACCTGTTTCCTTTGGCAAACACACCTCGCCTAGAAATAAGTAAGCGTTCTATGAATAACGTAGCATTTTAAAATGAAACAAGTGTTTTTGTAAATGTGCTTACAGCCATCTTACTGTAAAGTTTGCACTCACTCACACGCTCATTTATTCTATGCTTTATCCTGGTCAGGATCACTGGGGAACTGGAGCATATCCCAGGAGCACTAGGTGTGTGGCAGGAGCGCTACATCTATTACATGTTACAGAGGAAAACTGGAGAAATGAGTGTGGAACCAATGGTCTAAGAGAATTCCTGGTATTTTCCACCAATCTATTTGGGGTTTGAGGTTGGGTTTAGAGTAGAGCTGCAGTAACGCCATATGATTCATCTCCAGGAGATCAGTCAGAAGTGTATAAGAAATGGTAGGGTTAGGTTTAATGTCCAAGTGTTGGACAATAAAACGAAGTTTTAGGGAATGCTTTGTGGCCAATACAGCATCAATTCATCTTGCGAATGATAGATACACGTCCTGCACAGTGGCCACAAGAAATTTTGAGCCGTTCCTCTTGCAGAATAGTGGTTAGGTCAATACCTGATGCTGGTTAGAGGAAAATGTTTCCTGACTCGCTCCCCCAAAACACCCCAAAGTGGCCATGGGAGGAGTTGTTCAACTTCACTTCAATGTTCATTAAGCCATTCGGTCACCAGTCTTGCTGTGTGTATTGGTGCATTGTCATCCTGATACACGGCACCATCTTCAGGGTACATTGTTTGAACCATTGAGCGCACATGGCCCTCCAGAATGGTTCAGTAGTCCTTGGTAGTGACGCGCCCATCTATCAGAGGTATTGGGACTATTTCTCTGCAAATATAACAGTTACATTCTGCTGTTACTGGAGGAATGTACAAGTATAACTATGATACCGCCAACACTATGTTGGCCAGTGTTTCAGTTCATTGTCCATCCCCTGTAGATGGGTGAATTCAATTACATTATAGACATAATCCATTCCAAGATGTAAGATGCTGAGTGTGGCCACTTACATTACTGACTCATAGCCGAGCACCTTCATCTGTAAGAGAATCTTTACTAGTTACTACTTTATATATTTTTAGATTGATGATGTTTTTTGTGTTTATTTTCTGCTCGGTAGGTTGTGAGTTCAATTTCCAGGACCACCAAGCTGCTTTGAGCAAGGCTGTTATCCCTCAACTGCTTTTGTGTTCTGTATAATATGCCGAATGTAAGTCGATCTTAAAAAATTTGTTTGCACTACAATTTATTTGGAAATGATGACGAGTTCTGGGCAAATGACCTTACTAGCCTAGCAACATCAAATTTGGGGCATTTTTCAGTTCGTATTCAACAATAACTGATTGATAATCGATTGTAACCGATAATGAATAATTATTAATGTACAGTATAATTGCTCATTTAAATCATTGCCTTTTAACTGTAAATGATTTTTGTTATTGAAATACTCTGTTAAAGTGTTTTGTATATTTCTAATATTAGCTTATATAATATAAATTACATAATATTATCTGGACCTAGCTTGGAAATATTCTTGATGATCCAACATGGGCAATTTAAGGACTTCATTATTCACCTCTAAGAGCAAAGTGACCCAAGCTATTTCAATAATGTTAGCCTGTGTACGTGCCTGTGGTGGGTAAGAATAGCCCGACAATGGAGCTCATGTCTCTCATTTTCTGTTGCCTGAGAACAGTTGTTGTCCAAGCCAGAGAATAGGTAAGCCAATAAGCAAAAGCAGGAGACCAGGTTAGATTTGTAAGGACTGACTGAAGTTCTGATGGGCCTGTCAGATGCTCGGATGGAGTAACATCCAGAAACAAGATCTTGTCTAGTGAGCTTTTTCTTAGGGATCCTTGATCTGGAGTCATGGGAAAGCAAGGAGCCTCGGCAGCTGTCTTCTTGGTTCTGAATTACAACATCACAATTGTGGGTAGGTGGCAATGCAAAAAATAGCCTAAATAAATAAATAAAAACACGTATTCTATTTGGTATACTTAGTAAATAAATTCCAAATAAACTTACTGAGCTGTTAACTCTGTGTATGCTACAATTCAGATGTAAAACTCTCTAAATGTTTTATATTTCTGTTAAATGAGTTCAGCATGACAAACCCAAATTAGTGCCATTTTTGCTTGTTCGTTTGTCTATTGGTCTAAATATAATAATTTAGAAAGTACAAATTATACATATGTAAAAATCATAAAATCATGTACTTCTATATCTGTTTCAGATTTGTATCAGTAATCAGGTTTATATATCAGAAATGTTTTTGCACACAAGTAAAGATTCCATGTAAAACCCAAGACCAGAACATTTCTGCATATAACGAGTTTTTCCAGTTAGACAACAGTTGAAAAGTTTTAAACTAACAAGAAAATATTAAGGAGGTTTTAATGACTACAGGAATAAACTTACAGTACATTTTACAGTAATTAAGCGTTTTTCGGTTTCACTTCCTAGAGTGTTTCCATGCCAGAAAGTCTAAAATTGGTTAACTTTGGGACATGGTATCTTAGTGGTTAAGATGCTGACCTGTTGACCGGAAGATTGTGCGTTCACTTCCCAGCATCACACAACTGCCACTGCTGGGCCCCTGAGCAAGGCCCTTAATCCTCAACTGCTTAGTTGGATAAATGAGATTAATGTAAGCTGCTCTGAATAAGGGCGTCTGCTAAATGCTAGAAATGTAAATGTTAAAACTTTAGAAAACCTTTAACGAATCCCAAAAGTGTGTTTAATTAAGCAATAATATTTCACAAGCCTCTTCCTAACTCATTGATATGTTTCTCTTTCAGGAAAGGTATGGCTGATTCTGACAGTTTTCATGCGTACATCAGTCTTGCTTTTGGCTGGTTATCCTCTCTACCAGGACGAGCAGGAGCGATTTGTATGTAACACAATCCAGCCCGGATGTGCCAACGTGTGTTACGATATATTTGCCCCCCTCTCACTGTTCCGTTTCTGGCTGGTCCAGCTTGCATCCATTATCCTGGTTCATGCTGTGTTTATTGTTCATGTGATCCACAAAATTACCTTCAGGCTAACTCATCCGGAATCATCTAACAGAATGAACTTTGAGCCTTTCTATAAGAATAAACCGGAACCTTTTTTCCAAGCCTCTACTGTTAAAGCAGGTGTAAGACAGCTGCCTTGTTTCTCAGGAGCTTACATCCTTCACCTTTTGCTCCGGATCCTTCTGGAAGCTGGTTTTGGGGCAGCGCATTATTATCTGTTTGGCTTCTACATCCCGAAACGCTTCATCTGTCAGCATGCTCCGTGCACCACCATGGTAGACTGCTATATATCCAGACCCACTGAGAAGACCATCATGCTGAATTTCATGCTGGGGTTGGCCGCCCTGTCCCTCGTTCTCAGCTTGTTCGATCTCATCTGTGCCATTAAGCAATCAGCAAGGCACAAAAGCAAGAAGAAGATGATAGTGGAGAACATGTATGAGGAAGAGCAATACTTTCTGTCCGAAAGTGAAGCCAATGGTGCTGCCTTTGGTGACCATGATCATCAAGCTTTTCTGGTCAACGGAAGCTTCCGTAAGAGAATCAGCAAAGCCTGTGTGGATGATAAAACCTCCATGCATTTAGACAGTAAAAGTCATTCAGGAATTCCTCATGGAGGAGTTCCTGTAGGTATTGATCTAGCTGTACCTAGCTCTATCATTGGTAATGGAGCTGGTTGTTACCAAGTCACAAGGGACGAGGTAGCAGAGCGAGAGAGTAGTGAGGTGGCACTGTGTCCACCTGAGCCACTAGGTACACCTAGGTCCATACGGGTCAACAAGCGCAGCCGGCTCAAACCCATGCCACCTCCCAGACGGGACAAGCCACCAACTGAAGGACTGTTAGATAGTTCTAGACCAGTGACAGCTTGTGAAATGATACCAGAACAGTACATGGTGGGGGGGGATATAAGTAGTGATAGTGATCTGATATACACTGGTGGTGACGGATACGAGAAAAGGTCAGAATGGGTGTGAGGGTCCGAACAGGATCCTTATCTCATTGGGGACAGAGTGATATTGACCACAAAACAGTTTCCATTCTAATACAGCTGCAATGAAATGTCATTACACAATAAAATCCTGATATCTTTGACCTTTCGATGGGAGGGACGGTCAGTTTTTACTTAATTATGTAGATGATACACTGCACTTTCGAAAAGTCACGGACCGAAACTAAGGTCTTAAAATGTTTGAAGGCGCGGTCACTCTGGGTGGCTTTTCTGTTTTGAAGTCTCTCTGGAATGCTACTGGTTACAGCTCAGCTACAACCTTCAACATCCACCTGTTCCCTCGGTTTGTGTTAGCGCGCACGATTTGTCTAAACACTAAACACAGATCATCTTTGACATGTCCTGACCTGGCTGTGTGCGTCATCGCAGGAGGTCATTCTAAAAGCATATCTGTATAAAGCCTCCAAAGTTGAAATGAAGTATGGCCTAGTGTATTCTCTTATATATCTCTTATAAGGCAATCTCTTAAAAACTCCAAAGCAACTTATCCCAATTACCGATAAAGGATTGAGTTGTACCCAGTCCATACCACATTTAAATGGATTTATTTCATTTTTAGCATTGATAGGTGCCATTTTTTTAAGACTAATGAATTCGTCTAGACATTACAGACCAGGAATCCCCCAGCCAGAGCGCCAGGCAGAACAATTAGCGCCAAAGCCCGGATTGGTATTTATGGAGACGGCTTTTCACAATGTAATCAAAGACCCAAAGGGATACGAGTCTGAAACTTAAGGACACTTACAAACACTTAAAATAGTGCACCGCAATCCAATGAAACATGAGATCCGATGACACCTGACATGACGCAACCTCTCTCTGTACTTTCCACCTCGGCAGCTACAGTAAATTAACTTCAGCCTACCACTTTCATCCTCCTGTCTTTTGTCTCCATATCACATACTCGGATCAAATGCAAATTAAGATCTTATTGATCACACACACACATACACGCAGTGAAATGTTTTTATTCCGCATATCCCACCTTATGAATTTGAAGGCTGGGGTCAGAGTGCAGGGTCAGACAGAACGTGCAGCGCCCCTGGAGCAACTGAGGTTAAGGGTCATGCTCAAGGATTCAATGATGATGGTATCTTGCCTGGTGCAAGGCTTGAACCCTGACCCTCTGATCACTGACCCAGAGCCTTAACATTGTTCTACCACATCTCTTGTCAGGACATTTGTTAATGAGAAGTGATTCGTTTTCAGATTGCTTAAATGACACGTCAGTTTCACCATCACTTTGTGCAATGGTATCAAATCATTGTCCTTTATGTATATGTCTAAAATTACATCAGATATTTATCTTAATTCATGGCTATATTACCGAACATGAACGCCAAATATGAATATAGTATAAATTGTAAGCATTTAGAAGGTGACTCATTGCTTGACTATTGTATCTCTGAATTGATGTGCTTTTTATATTTTGTTTTAATATAATGGAGGATTGTGGTACAGAATAAATTAGTCTATAATGGAATAAAAACATGCTCGGTTTGTGATATAAATTAACTCTGAAATTAACTTTTGGAAGCCACCAACTTGTTAAACCAGGTTTAGCTTTGGTAGCTGTTTTAACTTTGTCTCTTGATGGAATAAATGATTCAGTTACACTATAGACCTGTGCTGGATAAAACAAGTGACCATTTTTTATTTTATATACCCTGGCAATAATACATTTTAAAACAAAAATACACCAGATTATACAGTATAGATTTGTGTTATTTATACTCTTCTGCCCTCTGGTGGATAAATAAGTAACTTCAACATCAAATCCAGACTTGGTACATAATTATAGAATATCTTATATTCTTAGAAGAAGCCTTCATTATTGTCATACATTACATTACTGCACATTATACAGCACCCCTGGAGCAAAAACAATTAAGGGTCTTGCTCAAAAGCCCAAGATTGGCATCTTGGCAGTGGACCCCAATCTTCCAATGACCTACCAGGAACCTTAAAGGCATGAGCCATTACATCTTATAATTACACGGATTTGTGCAGATTTCTCATTATAACATACTTTATTGATCTTTGACAATCAATTCTACACAAAATACAATATGAATTATTTAAAGCTAAATAACAATCTTGATGTTCTGTCATCTTTTGCAAGTGTCTCAGATACATCAATGAAATCAACCAGACCAGTTTCTCTCACTGGGGATCGTTAATATTTGGATTTCATTTTGATAGCTTTATATAGATTCTCTCTGTACACCTGCAGATATACAGTTTTACCGTTTTTCTTACAGTTTTACTGTTTTTCTTAGTTTTACCGTTTTTCTTACAGTTTTACTGTTTTTCTTAGTTTTACAGTTTTTCTTACAGTTTTACAGTTTTTCCATGTTCCCTACAGTTTTACTGTTTTTCTTACACCTTTTTCACAATTACTTTACTAAAACAGTGAAATGATTTTAAAAAGTTCCATCACACTTTGTATCGCCGAAAGATGCTGTGATGATGTCACGCTTCTGACTCCAATAATGGAGCTCTACTCCTATAGCTTGACAGAAGATGATTGTTCCTCCTTCACAATTCCTTTGATTCTTGCATTTAGTAGAACACTGTGCCTACTGTACTCACACGCCTAATCCATCATGACATCACTCTCTATTCATTTAGCCTTGGGATTTAAATATATCTTGATTTTGGTATAATTACAGTTACATTTTCATACATATTAAGAAAAACCAAAGAAAAAAAAAGAAATGATATATACATATTCCCAGCTCTATCTGAGAATAGCTTTTTTTCCTGCTGTTGGGAAAAACTTATACAGACTTTTAGTTGCACTCTGGGGCAGAAGTAGTCTCATCAAATTAACATTTTGTCACATGCAAAATCATATATAGGTCAAGTGCTTTAAAATGCTGTCCATGCTTATGCAAGTATAGTAAAAATAAGATAAGAAAGAAAAAGTAGGACTGTACTTTAATAAACCATAGTAATAACAATAATTAGAAAGAGGATAGATATTGGTATCTATGGTAACCATAAAATTACATATTCCTGTCAAATATACAGAATAAGGTAACAGAGCAAATAAAGAAATGAATATTAAATATCAATGAATAAAGTGACTAAAGCGTCCTCATAAACTCAGACGTGAAATATAAGACAGTTCTTTATCTCAGTTCTCGAAGAAAGTCTAAGTCTCTTTTACTTTACGGATAGAAACAGTAAAAAAAAAAACAACAACAATAAAATAAACAATAACATTTATGGCCCATGATAAAACTACATGTGACCTCACAAAGACAATCACTGCTAGGGTACCTATTAAAACGTTCCTATTAAGCTCGCCAAAATCTACATTGACATTTTTAGTGCACAGGATATTGGTTTCAGTACAAGAAGTTATTTTAAAATAAAATATGAATCTCTCACACAATAATATTATATTTTATTTTAAATGAGAAAAGCATTTCAATTAATATGCACGTCATTCAATGCTAAAAGTCTGGTTGTGCTTAATGGCTCCATTTGACCCTTTTAGCACACAATAGTTGTCAATAAGCTCTATTTTATTATTTTTATTTCTTTTATATCTAGTTTAAGTTCAAGTTCAAAGTTTATCCGTCACATTCACATCATACATAGTGCAACATACAGTGAAATGCTTTGACGACTGACCCATAGTTTGCTGTAAAAAAAGAAGTGAGGAGGGAGAGAAAGTGTGTACAGAAATATGTAGAATAAAATCTACATATTTTATAAAAAAATTATTGTTTGGTTTTCTTGTTTGCTTTTTAATCTCCTAATTTAAAGAATTAAGAGAATATAAATGAAGGCATAAACATTTAGAAGATGCACACTTAAAGGGTGCACCTTTTGGTGAAAGGTTTCAGAAAGCTATCAAAAATGGCCACCAGACAGAGTGAGCACGTGGATACACATATCTCAATCTTTTCATAATCTAAGACTAAAAACGGTAGTGTGCTTAATGGGTACTTGAGCTTAATAGGTACGTTTGCCCTGAACGTCTTGCAAAAAACAGGAAAACAAAGTCACATTTTTGGTTTCTGGGAAAAGTCAATTAAAATTAAAAAGTCAAAAGATCAATTATCTGTTTGTAAAAACACTAATGTAGAAATGTGCAGGACGGCAGAAAACCAGTAGTTTGAATAAATCTATATTAAGACATGTTTAGTTCGCTTCCCTTAGGCCCAGTGTTCATTTACTAGCAATGAGTCATTCACAAATGAATCGACTCCTTAATGCAACTCTTTCGAGTGAACATTATGAGCTGAGTCACTGCTCTAAAGCTCTTTATGGTTTGATAACAAGCAGCTAAATGATTATCATTCCCTCTAGTAACAATTACAAACCAATGTTTTTGGTTAGACTCCTGCCTCACAACAAGAATGCCATGGGTTCGATTCCCGTCCAGGGTGTTTCTGTGTGGAGTTAGGCTTAGGGTTATTAACCAATGCTCTCCAAACACTTGGAGATTGGGCATAGGTGAATTGGTTACTTTAAATTTTCCATAGGAGTGAACGTGTGTGTGAATGGTTGTCTGTCTCTAAGTGTTAGTCCTGTGATTAACTGCTGATTGTACAGGATGTACCCTGCCTCACACACTAAGTTATCTGGGATAGACTCCAGCGCCCCCATGACCCTGATAAACGCTAGATAATGGAACGAATAGTATCTCTGAAGTACCCGGAAAGTACCCAGAACTCAACACACCATTGAGTGGGAATCGAACCCATGACCTTCCTGCTGTGAGGCAGGAGTGCTAACAGCTCATCTGTCTGTCTGTCTGTCTGACTGTCTACCCACCCACTGAACTATTCAGTAAATGCTTCTTTAAACACCCCTTTTTTTTCCACATATGCCATTTATTTAGATTAGGGAAATGTAGTTTATAAAACTAGCCGCTAGATGGCGCTTGAAGACTACAGATTTTAGAAGGAACGACGCACAACATCTGGACAGATGTTTGCATTTTTATATTAAACTTCTCGGACAAAGCCGTATAAAAATCAACAGAAATGTGCAAAAGTGCATACAAATGTTATTTAGAGTTTATTGTTATTATTTGGTTTAATGGAATTATTTGTGTTATACAGAAGTTTGGGGTTTCTGTGACTGTGCAGATGAAATCTCGGGCTATTCAGGTTGCAAAAGGAGTGTGAACATTTGGCAAACTGGTGATTCGCATGAGTTAGTGCACAGGAAGACTGGAATAAGCATTTTAAAGCGACGCTCGGGTTCTTGTGATGGTTCCGGGGTTAAGGTATATTATCAGGCTACGTTTATACACAAGGTAAAGGCTATAATCATCTAATGACTTTATTAGTCCTTCTTTCTTTCATCTAATGACTTACCTTGGGATGCTTTTCTTTACTTTATTAATAAAGCTTTATTAATAGTCTGATTAGGTGAATCAAACGTCAGCAATAAGACAGCATAAGACAGCGATAATATGCTGTCACTAAGTCGTTCGTCCCTCACACCAACTCCAACGGGGGGTGGTGTTTGTCAAGGAGGACATTTATCATTGAACTGAACTACACACTGCACACCAAAGTAGCATAAACTTTCACAGTGATTTTTAACATTTTAATTTTATATATTTATTTTCCACACTTTTAGTGTTATTGCATGCCTTTTTGTTTGTTTGTGTATACTGCATGATAATGAGAATTTCCCACTGGGATGAATACAAATAAAGTATCTCTCTCTAGAAATAAAAGGAGACCGATAGTGCAAAATCAGTAAATAACTAAGAAAACTGATTTTACAGCATGTGTTTATGACAAACGATCTGAACAATTACAGTATTACTGGTTTAATTGTAAACCCCTCTGTTTCTGGAGAAGCTTTTTTTGCCTGAGGGTTAACACAGCGCTGACAGAGCTACACAATAAGAACTGTTTCTATATGTCAGAATAGGTAAAGAGACCACCTGTAGGACCCCCCCATTCACCATGAAGCTAACCTATGTGATTGATGGGTGATGGTGGCTCAGTGGGTAAGGCTCTGAGTCAGTGATCAGAGGACCGGGGTTCGAGCCCCGCTCCAGACATGCTGCCATCATTGGGTCCTTGAGCTGACCCTGCGCTCTGACCCCAGCGTTCATGTTTGTATGCTGGGATATGCGGAATCAAAGAATTTCACTGTATGTTGTACTGTATGATGCGCATGTGACCAATATACTCAACTTTAACTTTGATAATGCAACTTAGGCTCAAATGAGACATTACAACGGCAGGATGGATAATTCAAACAGTTACAATTCTGGAACCGGGGGGGGGGGGGGGGGGGGGG
>JAOUQX010000036.1:4731320-4743608 GCA_028566295.1 Liobagrus marginatus
GGTGTCCTCCTGCCTCCAAACACATGTGATTGGACATAGGTGAATGTGCTACTCTAAATTGTCCATAGGTGTGAATGGTTGTCTGTCTCTAAGTGTTAGTCCTGTGATTAACTGCTGATTGTACACGATGTACCCTGCCTCACACACTAAGTTATCTGGGATAGACTCCAGCGCCCCCACGACCCTGAAAGGGATAAGCGCTAGATACTGGATTAATGAATTCCAATTCGGATATTAAAACAATACTATTAAAATCCCAATTCTAAATGTAATATTTTTTAAGCAGAACATTTATTTCTAAGAGAAAAACAAAAACAGAAAGTCTTAAGAGCAATGATTCAAATGTCAATAAATCTACAATGTCACAGTTTGCATTTTAGCAAGCGCTTTCAAATCTGTCCATATCCAAATCAATAAAGTGTTTCAGTGAGACAGCGCAATGGACAGACAGGCATGTAGTGGAAGCTATCTCACATGTTCTTGACAGTTAGTGTGGACAATGCGCTGCCCCCTTTGAGCCCCCATTAAAGCAGCCCGTAGCCTTCAGGCCAGCGGATTAGTGTGAATACACTCAGTTCCCCAGGTAGCGGATTTGCCTTCCATTAGCCCATGGCTCCTCTGCTCCACCGCCAGTTCAGGTCAATTATCCGCTAGGACGAGTCAGGTACTCACGCTTAATTGGAAAGTGTATAACAGCCAGTGCCATCTGGAGTAGAGAAACTTTGATACATCGGTTTCCAAATATGAACATAATGAAGTTGTTTATGTAAAGGGATTTTGTGCAGCATGGTTTTATACAGAACATTGTTAGTGCTGATGTTGGAACTGAGTGAGAGAGAGAGAGAGAGAGAGAGAGAGAGAGAGAGAGAGAGAGAGGGAGAGAGGGAGAGGGGGAGAGAGAGAGAGAGAGAGAGAGAGAGAGAAATGTAATGTTGCTGATGTGTGTCTGGATGTGTCATCCAGATGGATGGAGGAGAAAAATCATGAGTGGTGTGTCATATTCATACTGACAGAACTGGATTGAACATATTAGAATATTCTTTTAAAACGTTATCGTGCTCCTTCCTTTTATACCAAACATTCAAACTGGAATCAAAATAGCTGGACATTAACTGTGATTAATGCATGATCAGTAAAAACAGGACTGGCCAATGCATTGATTATCCACACTCTACCGTTCTATTTATCCATCTATGTATCTATGTATCAATGTATCTATCTATCTAGCGATCTATCTATCTATCTATCTATCTATCTATATTTTTTTTAGCTATAACATTCTACTTTCATACATATTTAATTGCCCTGTGAGCTTTCTGAGTCACCTGTCTGGGGACACGGACAGATGTCTGTCATGGCTGATTCCAGGCCTCATCGATGGGGGTGGAGAATTCTTGGGTGCACCCCCACCACCTCGGTACTGGAGGGTCCCATCTGTTGGGGGTCTTGGGTTCGTAGTCCGGATGTAGTGCCGGCTGCCAGGCTGCTTGTGTACCGATAGTATTTCCTGTTAAGGACACACCGGGTGAAATTCAGCCTGACTACAGTAGATGTGACTCTGTATTTCAGCATGTTTTCACTTGGGAGGGTTGAAACAGAGGGATGGACAGATGGATGAATGGTCTGATGTTCCAGCAGCCGCTGTTAAAGCCGACTTTAGGAGTTCAGTTGAAAGAGATGTGGTGTGTTGTGACATATTTCGAATCAAGATGTCTGCCTATATCAATATCCAAGAAGAATTTCGGAGCAGGTGCCTGCAGGTTTGGTAAATTAATTCAATCGATTTATATTTATATCTATGAGGTAATCTAATAGACAAAGAGATGTCAGGTTTATGAATTCAGTAAGCTAATTAGCATGGTGTGATTCAGGAGACTCAGCATTGGGCAATAAATCTAATTTGAATTGAGTATCCAAGGTTGTCCTGCTACTGGGGCCGAATTGATCTGACACTTTGGCCCTTAGCTATAATGACCTGCCAATATTTGGCGCTAAGAAAAACGAAAAGAAAGTGGATCATTGTCCCTGAGCATCTGTCTCATCAGAGTTTTCTATGAGAACAGCAGCTCAGAGGGGGTCGACACCATTTCAGACTGAACAAACATTTGTTTTGTTTGCAGGTGTTCATAACTATTTAATAACCCTTGTGTTATACTTATTACAAGCAGCTCGACTGAAGTCATTCATTTGACCTTTATTGTAGATGTTATAACATCTGCCTTTCCATCTATAAAATGCCACCGAAGTCAGAAAACATCCATCTAATTAATAGCATATAGCATGCTATAACAGGTTTATAAGAAGGATATGTCAGTTTTGTTATGCAAAGCTCGGTTTTACTCTAGTGGTCTGAAACTGTAACGTGGAAGCATGTGTTCACCGTGTTTGTCTGTTGTTGTGCCACATGCTTTACTGCTCACACACTGATTGCCACGTCTCAAGCACCTGGGTTCGTTTTATGTTGAGTTACCATGCCTTAGTTAAAACACGAGCACCTGTGTTTAGTTAAGGTTCAATTATGTGTTGGTTAAAGGAGCATGCGTTGACACAGCTCAACGCAGATCGTTGATTGTGTTTCACTGAAAAGGACGTGTTTATGTTGAATTGGGGATGGCAAATAAAGAACCATGTCACGGAATTCTGCGCCTGTGTCGTATCTGTGTCCTGGTTCGAGACTCGCTATCCGAAGACAGCCATTTGGAGCGAGCTCCATATCACAGAAACGAAGCCATCTATTTCCGTTTGTTTAGAATTTACCATGATTAGATCTGTTTTTGTGCAGTTATCCCAGGTTTCTTTAGAAAGAATTGTCCAATTCCTTACTTGCGTCTTGTTTATTAAAGTTTATCAGGTGAAAGAAACAAGCCGTATGGCTGAACCTTTAATCAGAGCTCCTGGTATTAGTGAGAAGCAGCCAGGTGGCAATGTTTTTCGAGTTTATTTTGAGCAAAAGTCATCTCTCCCTCAACGTGTTCCCTTTTGGACTAATCAGGTTCTGCCGTCCTGCCAAGACAGCACGGAGAGTGGTAATGAAGTAGCACAGACAGCCTGTCCCTGGAAGAACCTGCATCACTGATTGAAGTCAGAGCAAATTAAATCCACTATGTTGTCAGGATATCTGGAGCTTTGCTGCATGCATGGTTAAATATCTGTGTGTGATCACCCAGACGGAGACATTTGCAAATATCCTTGCAAATGATATCTCTAAAAATGTCAGCTTCATGCCTTTTGAGGAAATGCGTTTCGGTTTTGATTGCATCTGTCAAACCCGGTGTTAAATACACCAAAATCTGAGTGTCAAAATATTATAGCCATTTCCATTTTCTACAGATCAGGACATCTGGAAGGTGCTGCAACTTCTCTCAGAAGAAAAGGAACACAGGAAGGAAGACGTATAAAGCAGAATACTCACACAACTGCAAAGTCTTTGTAACATGTTCTGGATGGTTATTCTTAAAAAAAACGAACAAAAAAAAAAACAGATATATCCCGTATATAACAGACACGAAAGGCTTATAAGGACAGCAAGCTGGCTATAACACTCCAACTTCAGCATCCAGTTTGGATATGAAAGACAACACAAAGAACACATTTCTTTATACGCCACTGTGATCTCCAGGACTTCTTTTGCAAGGAAAAAGGCCTGACATTATTTTGGTCTAATCACCATTTTTAGAGTAAATTGTCAGGGATGTGTGCTGTTAAGCAACACAGTAGGGAAGGTAACAGTCTCAGTCACAGAGATCACGCCCACGCACCATTGGCTAAACGTCTGATGTATATGACATACAGTAAGCATATGGAAACACTTTGAGGAGTATAATCGTCAATTTTATTTGGTTGGATTCTATGAGTGAGTAATGATTTACCACTTATGAGGATCAGCTAAATGAACAAGCTACGTTAGCATACTGGCCTGTTTTTGTAGGTACATCGATTTTCCCCCAAGGCATGGCACTGAACAAAGCGAACTGTGATTAATTGCTTAACATATCACATCAGTCAAATCCCTCTGTGGCCAATCGAATCTGATAAGTCATGCAGACTTTCTGCCACCGGCCTAAGCGGTTAGTATATTAAGATTATACTTTTTATACTTTATATTAACTAAGATAACTAACTAAGCAAATACTTATATCTTAGGAAACTAGTTGTAGGGTTCTTTCTACAAAAAAAAGAAGGACAACATAGCTGATTCACCTATGCGCAATCGCATGTGTTTGGAGGTGGGAGGAAACCAGAGTACACAGGGAAAACCCAGGCAACTGGGGAGAACATGCAAACTCCACACAGAAACACCCTGGGAAATTTTACAAAGAATGTTCATAAGAGTAAAGCTAGAAGGTAAACGAATCGAGCAACTGGGTAGTTTCCTGGTCATATAGTTCTATGTGGAACCCAACAAGTGTCTTAAATCGTCCATTTTGTCTTAGAGCTCACAGGTGTTGAAAGTAGAACCCTATGGGTGAGTGTTTCAAAACAAGAAAGATTGGTCCAATTAGGGTTCTAAGACTAAAGTCAAGCACAAAGTTAGAAGTGTGAATAGAAAACAATATGCTTTAATAAATTTTCATATAAAGGTTGTTGACATGATTTAAATGCCTTTTCTTTGTATTTTTTTTTCTTCATTTATCATGAATTCTTAAAAAAAAATACTTTACATGGTAACATACTCAACATTAGGGTTAGGACATCCCAATGTCATTTCAAGAAGGACATAAATGACAATAAGAGTTCAATCCAAACAAAGCGGATTCTTCTTTTTTGTTTTATTTTCGATGTCAAATCCGTGTGAGATTTGTGGGACATGAAAAAAGGTAAAGGAGATTCTGATTATTGTAAAGTTTACTTTTAAAACGCTGGACAAACCCTGTAGGAACAAACAGAGTGTGCTAAATCACATGTACCCTATGAGTGCATTCTCCAGGGCAAGTATAAGTAATGAGTTTTTTAAGTTAAGCTGTGTGTAGCCTGTGGCCTGGTGTACTCCGGGCTGAAATATTGATGAGTTTATTACAGCCTGGTCTCCATGAGGTCAATGCATAGAGCGGGAAGCTAATGGAGCGTGCAAGCAGTGGCTCTCCTGGGTCAAATGTGTTATCTCCCGGAAATAAAAACACAGTGTTTTTTTTTTTTTTTAACAACACACAGTCGTACGCGTTGAGCCTCCGGTATGGCTCCGAGCTGAAAGTGCATTCTAACATGATGGAGGCCCTCAGGAATTTAGAAAAGACCTTTGTTTGAAGACAAAGGAAGAGTCTTTAGAACCTGACGCTGGATGCTTCTGAATAAGAACCTGCTCCCAGCTTGTTTTTTTTACACAAATAAAACATAGTAATACTTCAGAATTCTCACTTTCAGACTTTTTTTCTGTTTTTTTTTTTTTTTTGAAAGCATGCCGGAAATTCGATGTGGCGATTCAGTGTGACGCTGTTTTCTTTGGCCACTGAGGCACTTTTGCGTGATTATATGGAATGAGTTTTTCCAGACTTTTCTTTACGGTCACGACAGAAGGCAACGGAGACCCAAGAGATCGTCTCATTTCCTGAGTACACACATGCACACACACTGATACAGCATATGTTAATTCAGGCATTCACATCTGGCGCCTTCTCATTTTTTCCTATGCAGACCTGCGAGGTGTGTATGTGCCCCAAACTGGAGTTTTGGGAAATCAATGGAATTCAGATTCATCACAGGCTAGAAAGGAAGTGTAGACTGTAAATGTGATATTTAAGTGACATTTAGCCGCTTAATAGACTCTTATTTGTTTAAAAGAACTACATACTATATAAAGCACATCATCACCATCTGATCGTCACTGCGTTCCTTCAGGGTTGTGTTTCGATCCTGAGTCTGGTTTATGGATTATGTGGATTTTTAGATATTTTTCTTGTTTCTACATGGGTTTCTTCTGGGTTTGCCATTTTTCTTCCATTAAATCATTTTAAAAATTCTATTCGATGATATTATATTTGTGAAATCGGAGCTGGGAAGCAATTCTCTAAGGAACAAAATTTAAAAAACAGCACAAACCAACAAATTAACACCAGAATGCCTAAGCACCTGACAAGTATTTTAATATAAATATTTTTACTGTTTAATCATATAACCAACTGTAAAAAAATCATAATTCTAGTGTTTATTAATAGTTATACTGTATGTTAAATGTTGCCAGTAAATGTAATATATTGCCACACATAATTGTACATTTCAATACACTATTTATTTATTTATCTATCTATCTATCTATCTATCTATCTATCTATCTATCTATCTATCTATCTATCTATCTATCTATCTATCTATTTATTTATTTATACATACTAAATCGCTACTGCTGCAGCAGTATAATTCATATTTTATTTATTCATACTATATAAATACTGCTACTGATGCAGCAAAGTCAAGTTTTTTCCCACTAGTTTTTATAAAATAACTTTTGATTTGTAGGTCTTAAAAACTTCCAAGTCGGTACGGTATCATATGAAATTGCGTTCTCTTGTCATGCCAATTTTCACAACTTTTGAGCATTTCGTTCTATGAGCTCCCAATAAAACAATAAATTGAATTTATTTATTTTACTCTTGTATTTTATTTATCCCTTACTTTAATTTATTACTACTAACTGACTGCTTTTCATATTTAATTTTTTCCCCTTTCTATTTATCTTGTGTAAGCCGTACAAACTGTGACATAACAGTAAATCTTTAAAAGTACACAGCTCTACCTCTGCTCTAACTAACATGAAGTAGATCATATTAATACGTCATCCCTGAACACTCAAATAAATTGTTTCCTAAGCTCCATAATACAGTAAAAAAAAAACACAACAAAAATAGAAAAAAAGACTGGCCAAGTATCCATTACAATCCCCTAACCCTTTGGATACTAAGCGGAGCTCATTCTTAAGTCCAGAGTCTCTGTTTTGTGTTATGCCTTCCTAAATGAGGAGGCTGTATTCGCAAATGCCAATCAGAACTGGAGCGTCGTTCTCCTCTGTCCTCCCTGTAGAATGCCTTCACTTTCTTGATTATGCTGAGATGACTGTGAGGGATGCTGCTGGAAGCGTGCTAATGAGCATCCCGAAAAAAAGATTCTTGTTTTTCCCCTGATGCTGAGGAAAGTGCTCCTGTGGGTTTGGACTGAACGCTCCACAACAACCACAAGTACTACACCAGGTATTGACAGCATGGCTGAGATTAACAAACATATGAAAAAATATGCCGTGCAAGCAGTTTTCAGCTCCCTGGTGCAAAGAGTTCAAGAGTCAGCATAGAAACTGCTGAATATAGAAACCGCTCATAATAAGTAGAGTGCTGCAAGAAAAAGTAAAAGCAGACATGAATATTACATGTAGGACACAAAAGAAATAAAAAAAAATAAGGAATTTACATTAATAGCATTTAGCAGACACACTTATCCAGAGCGCCATACTGTACATATGTCGTAATTTTTCAACTGAGCAATTGAGAGTTAGGGTTAGGGTTAGGGTAAAGGCCTTGCTTAAGGGCCCAGCATTGGCAGCTTGGTGGTGCTTAAAATCAATCCCACAATTTTATGATTAGTAGGCTGATCAACACCTTTACGACTGAGCTACCACATCCCCAGGAAGTGAGATCAGATACTAATCTGTTGGATAAGGAGATCTGAGATGCATACCATGTCTACCATTGTCATAATGTAATGATACATCATACATCATACAAAAACTGTGTCCAACATACAAATAACCATATAATAAAACCACTAATGGACCACAGTGTATAAATGAGGTTCCAATACTTTGATTATTCATTTCAAAATTTCAAGGAGCCTTAATTATACAAAGAGCTTCCTTTCTTGTGTATATACAATCAGTAATTACTTTCAGCAGAAAATGTAATGTCTGTCTGACCCAAATCAACAACTGACCCATTATATGTTGCGTATCCTATTGGCACGATCGCTTTAATCCTATTTGTATGTGAACCGGGGAACCCCTGTCATAAAGAACCGGCCAAAATGAACAATCACAATTCCAATAAATGCTGGAGATTATTTAGCTTTCTTAGCGAGACGCTGTTCTTGGGAGAGACACGAACTTTATCATGGACAAACAATCACAGCGTCATTTAATCGCTGAGATTTTATACACAGTAAATAATCTCTTCAAAGCTAAGGAACTGAAATATTAAATTAAATGACTTATCTCATAACCCTTGAATACAAAGTGCTGACACTGGGGAATCCTTCCATACAGGTTAAATAAAGCTTTTCCTGATAGAATCCTTACCATGAGTAGTCTCCACATACAATGAGCTTTATTACTATAGAAACAATAACATATTGGGTCATATTTCATATGATCATATGATATGAATACATACAGGACTGCTATTATTCAATAGTAAGTGGTAGCGCAGTGGTTAATGTTTTGGACTGCTGATCAGAAGATTGGGGTTCGATTCCCAGCACCCCCAAACTACCACTGCTGAGCCCCTGAGCAAGGCCCTTAAGCTTGAACTGCTCAGTTAAAATTAAGTTGCTCTGGATAAAGACATCTGCTAAATGCTGTAAATGATATAAATGTAGCGTATGTAGTAATTAAATAAAGTCTTTTGCTTAAAAAAGGATCTATAGAAAGGGAAAATTTTCAGACATTCCACTTATGGAAATAGCCATAAAAAGAAAACGGACATTTTTTCGTTCAGTAAAACACACTGCAAAAGCTCCTTCAAAGCACGAGATCAATAACTGAGCAATAAAAAACGGCTATAAATCCATACCATAATGTGGCCAAAGCTCCATTTCACTCATAATGTCTTTACGTACAGTATGTATTGCAATAAAATGTCATGAACCTGCTATTTACTGATCCAGTAAAAAATAGAGGCCTGAACTTTTACTCTCGATCCAGGGTCTGTGTTTGCGGTTGCCATTAACGTTCACCAACTAAAATAGCAGTATACATTATTTTTTAGCAAGAAAACTATGTTTTTTATGGTGCGTTTGGCCTTCCACAGTAATCTGAATTTCCCCAGGCCATGTGACCGTGACGTTTAAGTTTTAAAAAGGAGCTTGTATTAACCGTCATTGGTCGGTATTATCGCATTTAATTGTTAATAAAAAAAGGGAAATGAACAAAGTCATTCCTAAATCAGGAATATATTCAAGAGTATGTATGAGTTTTGTGTGTTTGTGCTTGCACAGATGGTATCTAAGAAACGCGTGAGGCTCTGTGGAACAAACACAAAGAGCAAACACACAAACATTCCTGACCCCAGAGACACCCATCCATCTCCCCTCAATCTCTGCTCTCAGACATTGTGACCCCAGTGATGCGGATCTGCAACTATGGGCACAGACTGTGTATTCCACACACACACACACACACACACACACACACACACACACACACACACACACACACACACACACACACACACACCCCTACCCCTAAACCTACACATCACACACACACACACACACCCCTAGTACTAAACCTACACAGCACACACACACACACGCACACCCCTACTCCTAAACCTACACATCATACACACACACACCTACCCTGCATTAAAATACTTACTTATATCATCATCATATATGTTTTATTAATCATTATCATTAACATATATTATGTTTTATTACTTTAATTAATATTTTAAACAAGCATGCAGAATATTTGGCCTCATCATGTTATAAAACGTCAATAAACTTGCAGGTAATAAGCTAGCTTTAAATAACGTTAGAAAAGTCCCTGATGAAATCCCCGTCATTATTTCATGCGCTCTTTCCTCTTCCTCGTTATTTCTCGGGATATTGTGTCTAATTTGCAGGCGTCAGGGAGCCACTATGAATATGCGGGAGACTCCCGGGCGAGGTGGGATGTCCGCAGTGATGTCATCACAGTTAGAGAGAGCTATCTCTGTGGGGATATTTGGTCCCCAGCAAGATATTTAAACATGGCCAGACACAAATGCACATGGAGAGGAGAAAAGAATTATTTAAAGCAGTGTCAATTTATGTTATCAGTGACTGTGTTGATTGTCAGTGTCATCTTCATTGTTATTTGGTTAAAGGCAAATTGGATAACCTTTCCCTATAATCTGTTCCTGCTGCTGGCATCCCATTCTTGTGCTCTCTCTCTCTCTCTCTCTCTCTCTCTCTCTCTCTCTCTCTCTCTCACACACTCTCTCTCTGCAATTCTTGGTGGAAATATACAGTTAAAATTTAGCCTCACCATCCTAGCCATCATCACTGAGTTGGCAAAAGCCACATCAGAAAATATTTTCAAAATGTCTGTATGCAGCTGTTCCTCCCATTTGTCAAATCATAACTTGGGCTGGCGGAAGTCTCCGGCCTTAACGCTGCTCTGATTACAGGGCTCAACACGGCAGCGATAGTGCTCTAGCCACACACTACTCTCTCTCTTCTCTCTCTCTCTCTCTCTCTCTCTCTCTCTCTCTCTCTCGTTAAGCATTCAACATGTGGTAGGGAGTGGGTTCTCCTGGTCCCAAAATACATAAAACCTCTGTCTGGATTTCATCAACAAATTGCCGTAGCATTGTAGCAGCTCGTTCATATTTCTGGCTCATGCTTGTGTAATCTGTGATGTTGCCGAAGGCCGGGTTGTAGGCAGCATGTAATAAACCTCAAGTAAACATAGACTTGTTGACAGAGATGCGATTTCAGCCCTCTCTCTATGTCATGCTAGCAATCAAAATTCCCAATATTCGTCCTCTATATTTATGGAGTCCTCACTGGCCAGAAACAGTCCAATCGGGTCATAAATTAGCACATCCTGTGGCACTATGATAAATAGTGTGTAAGGAAAGGCTATGTTTAGCGGTTAGCTCTCTTCAGTGGGGGTGTTTCATACATAGCGGGGGAATTAAATTGAATTCTTCACACTGTTTATGAGGTTATTATCCTCTCATTGTCCTCTTGCTGGCTGGCTGGGGAACAAACTATGATGTACATACAAGCGAACAGGCAAACAAGTCGAACACACACCCTGCTGTTTTACAATGTCTGTTAGGCTGTGAAAAAAACACAACCATGACACCCAAATATGACCTTCATGAACAAACATTCTCCTGCAGTCAACACATACCTGTATGTTCTCCCATTAATATTACAAACACAATTGCTTGTATACATGTACATATTTTCACCTACTCGCTAACCTCTGTTAATTGTTCCTGAAGTCATCCCTGTCGCTAAATATGTAATGCTACAGCTGCACATAGTGCTAAAAGCTATACATATTAAATAAACTTCTTCTCACTACATCAATAATTGCTGTACATATGGTTTTAAATCTATTTATATAGAGCAAACATTGTAAAAGGAAATTAAATAGTTAAATAAAACTCATTCTTTTTGTCAGTCCCAACGCATTAACAAGCCTGCCCTTTCGCCACCCATGATTAGCTAACTAGCAATGATGTATATCCACTTACCTGGTTAGCTAATTAACCTTTCTGGATGTCATGGTTATTTTTGCAGTTTTTAACATAGAACTTGCTCAAATTTCCTCTTTATAAACTTAAACCTAGCTAGCAAAAACTTGCACTCAAATGGGAGCACTTAGCTACACTTAGCACTTGTTCAGGGTCGTGGGGGCGCATGAGTTTATCCCAGATAACTTAGGGTGTGAGGGGGTGTACACACTGGACAATCAGCAGTTAATAACAGGACTAACACTTAGAGACAGACAAACATTCACACACACATTCACTCCTATGGACAATTTAGAGTAGACAATTCACCTATGCCCAATCATGTGTTTGGAAGTGGGAGGAAACCCGAGTACCCAGGGAAAACCCACACAAGCACAGGGAGAATATGGAAACTCCACACAGTAACACCCTGTGCTGGAACCGAACCCATGTCCTTCTTGCTGTGAGGCAGGAGCGCTAACTACTCTGTCATCGTGCTGCCCGTTAATACTTGTATTAATGTACGTTTACATGTATATTTACACTGATATAGAAATAAGAACTGTTTGTATTTTTTGTATGTGTGGAGTAAATGACAGTATTGTCAGTGTTATAAATAAAAATGTTGTTCAGGTCAAAACTTTGTCAAAAACAAAAGTAAAGAAATAAATATAAATCGGTTCTGCAATTCGGTTATGAAGCACATAAATTGGTTTCGTTTAAAAAGAAAATGAGTTTAGTGCAAAATTGATTATTACAGTATGTCAGTGTAAAAACAGTCAGACTTTGTCACACAAAAAACAACATGTTGATGGAGTGGTTATTAAAAAGGAGTAGAAAATAGATTTTATATACAATA
>JAOUQX010000036.1:4964202-4975136 GCA_028566295.1 Liobagrus marginatus
GTACAGCTAATCTACCACTAGTGCTAACTGGACAGCTAATCTACCCCTAGTGATAACTGTACAGCTAATCTACCACTAGTGCTAATAGTAGCTCTGTTATATATCACGTCACACGATGCATTAGTATTGATTATGAAGAGTGAATTGAGTATTCAATTTGTCTCACTTTCATTTGACATTTGAATCTCAAAAGTAAGAATTGCTGAAATTCTGCTTCATAAACTTCAGGAAAAGCTTAAACTTGCTCTGACGAAAAATAACAATTGCAAATGTATATTTCAAATTATAATTCAGATTTTATTTATCACATACACATACATTTACATGCAGTGATATGTTTTTATTATGCATATCCCATCTTATGAATTTGAAGGCACAGGGTCAGCCAGAATGTGCAGCACCCATGGAGCAACTGAGGTTAAGGGCTTTGCTCGAGGACCCAATGATGGTAGCTTTCCTTGTGCGTGGCTTGAACCCCGACCCTCTGATCACTGACCCAGAGCCTTATTATTGAACATTTATTGTTAGATTCAATAACAGTTTCCATGAATGACATACCTTCAAATTCAAATAGCGCCTTGCTTCATTCATACTCTTTGACGTCATTTGTGGCGTTCAATTCAAAATCATTCAATTCCATTTCAGTCACATGTGAACACTCAATTTGGCCTGCCGAGTATGTAAAATATGCTCAGTGAGATGAAAATACTCTGAAAGTGCTCTTTCAATGCTGATGAATAATGGAAAGAGTGCAGCTCATCAGTATGCTAACGATCTGTTCTGGCCCACTAATCTTCCCTTCCATTCCTTGACTATGAAAAACCCATTAGCCAATCGGTCTGCTTTGCGTAAGGCCTTTATTGTAACCTAGCTGGAACATTGTGCCTGGTATGGAAATAAAATGATCATTTAAATGGTCACTATGGTGTTGCGTTTAAAAACATGCTGCAATTATCCAAATCAAGTGTTTCATGTTATTGACGTTTCTCACAATCCAGTGACACCATTATTCCAATTATAAATTATTTTCCTCACGGTATCCTTCTACAAAAGACATTTCAAATACTGTAACCATGGAAGAGGAGGAAGGAGACTCAAAGAAGACTTAAACAAATATTCATCTTCATTTTTGTGGTGTTAATACATTCTTTTCGATAAGTAACGTTTCTTGGCCTGGGGGATGCATGAATATTTTATCATATTAATATAGGCATGCTTTTATCTCATTTTGTGGCTGTTTAAAAGCATGCATCAGGCTGTCAACGTGATTTGTTTATGATTCATTATAATTACTCGGTGATCATCCTGTCCTTTTTACCTTTGTGCTTTAGTCTCAGAATTGTTACTAATGCAGCGAAATTTTATTGGACCGCTTGTTTCATTTGAGCTGCTGGAAAAACTTTGGACGTTTCTGTTTTCTTAATATCACCCTTTTCTCTGTTCTCGATAGAAGATTTTATTTTTCTGGTGAAGCTTAAATAAAGGAGAATTTGCTAACTAATAATCAATCAATCGCTCATATTACCAATATTTGATAGTGATAGAAAAAAATCCTATTTTTCCCATAGCAATGCTAGCAACCTAATGTCATAATAATAATAATAATAATAATAATAATAATAATAATAATAATAATAATAATTCATTCGTTAATTATTGAGCGCTTATCCTGTTCAGGGTCGTGGGGGCGCTGGAGTTTATCCCAGATAACTTAGGGTGTGAGGCAGGGTACATCCTGTACAATCAGCAGTTAATTACAGGACTAACACTTAGAGACAGACAACCATTCACACACACACATTCACTCCTATGGATAATGTTATATGTAGGATCTAAATATGAAAAAAGTAGCAAATTCACCTATGCCCAATCGCATTATTAATAGAAATATGTTTTATTTATATATGGCACAGTAATAAAAATGATCATAAAACAATACACAATAAACAAAAGTGCCAAACAGAAACAAAACAGATTAATTCAAGCAGGCAAAATTAAATTTAGAAATGGAAGATTAATAACTGTTCTTGCTAAAGGACAAATTGTAATACTACAGCAAAAGGAGGCATTGTGCTTCCAATCTGGTGTCAAATTCAAATTTCAATCTTATTTATCACACACACATACATGCAGTGAAATGTTTTTATTACACATATCCCAGCTTATGAATCTGAAGGCTGAGGTCAGAGTGCAGGGTCAGACAGAACGTTCAGTGCCCCTGGAGCAACTAAGGTTAAGGGCATTACTCAAGGACCCAACTTTTGGCCATATAGTACTATTAAGTATAACATTTACAGATAATATTAACAATGATGTAGATGCACTTGGCCATATATATTCGATTCTACAAAAAATGATACATAGAGAAAGTCGCATCAAAATGTACACTTGATCCCTTGTTCCCAGAGCTGCTCTCCTGAATTCCAATAACTCACAGAAGAAGTGTCAGACCAAACCAAGCAGTGAACTTTGACAAATGAATGACCCATAATCACTGAATGCCACATCTGTCAGCACATCCTTGACTTAGAGCCATGCTTCTCTTGCTGTTCTTCCTCTCCAGAGTGGTTAATGTTGAGTCCTCAGTCCTGAAGAGTCCATAAAAGATTCTCTACCACTTTAAATCTACTTCAGGCTTGACATGAAAGTGTGAGAAGACTTTAACCATTACCGAGGGACCTTGCAATGAGGAAAAAGAAAAATGGTACTCGTCATAACTCTTTTCTGGGGTTTCCTTGTGTTTGTACACCTACACCGCCTGAGATACTGCATCCAACCTTCTGGTCATGGCCCTTTGACGGACACTTTATCTGAGCAATGTGAGGTGCATTTATACCCTTTATGTACTTTTGCTCCTAAATTGTCCATTGAAGTTAAGGTTTGTGTTTTTAAATACACAAAATGTGGACTGTAATATGGGGAATATCATGTGGCATTGTGGCACAGAGGATAGATTTGCCGGAAGGTTTCCTGGTTCCATGCTGGCCTCCTTTTACTGTCTTGTGGGAGTTTTTGCCTTGTCTCTGTGTCTGCATGGCTTCCTCTAGGGTTTAAATTACCTCCCACTTCTTAAAATATACTGCTAGGTGAATAAACAACTCTAAATGACACGTAGATATGGACGATCGTGTTCCTCAAAAAGTCTGGCATTTCAATCAATGTGTAGTCCTACCTCACACCAAGCTTACACAGGACTCCAGATCTACCAGGACTCTGACCAAGATAAAGCCATTACTGGAGTTAATATGTCACTGGCAATTGTAGTGTAAAGAACCAAGAGTTGTGTGTGCAAAACCAAAACCAAACATTTTCGTTGTTGAATCATTCCAGCCTGTAAGTTTACTAAAAGCAGGTGAAGGAAAGACCCCATTTGGCTTTTAACGATTAAATTCCCCCTATCGTCTTCTGAGGTACTACCAAAATAAAAAACATTTTGTAACATGATAAAAGTTGTTGTAGCATACAGCAGTGCTGTCTGTCGGAGGTATTTTTTAGCTGTCGACTAACGTGTATTTTGTGGAGCCTATGGAAGGGATTATATGGACCTGGGTCTCAGACGGTGAAGTAATGTGCTAAATGAATTCTGGATCATGAGATCGTCCTTGAGCCTTATTGAGATCCTAATCTTATTTTGATGTATTTCAGATTGAAGCGTGAATGCCAACCAGGAAATGAAAAAAAGGACTGCGAATAGCTCAAGGGGTGACTGTATTGCAACGCTTGGAATTGACAGCGATAAGTGCAACACTATTCTGACTGGTAAAAAAATATGATGGCCACTAAAAACGCTATAAAATCACCCCGATTTATTTGAAAGGTTTTTGTTGGCGTCGCTTCAAGGACTTCAAGCTGGCCCAAAGTAAGAATTTGGTTCTTCTTTTCTTTTTTTTTTACAGTGTCTGTTTCTTCCATGTATTACAGTAATAGCAGGAACCACCTGCAGAATCGTCTGTAAGTCAAATGAATGAATTTTAGATTAACTTTCACCCACTGACCTTGCTTAGGTGGGAAGCAAAAGGGTTACAGGTGTATTGGGTTTGTAGTTGAGAATGTCGGAAGGATAAGAGTCCGGGTTATGCGGGATGTAGTGTGTGTGAGTGTGTGTTTTTTTGGTCTCTGAGCTTTCCAGTTTATTATTGAAAGAGCAGAAAGTATTTTCATAACTCCTGCCCTCTTTCTCGTTCTGTCTCTTTTTTAAAACTGTACGAATTTTTTTTTTATCAATATATGAATTGTTTTGGCAGAAGAGTCATTTAGCAACCTTGACACAGCTCCTGTTCTCTCTCTCTCTCTCTCTCTCTCTCTCTCTCTCTCTCTCTCTCTCTCTCTCTCTCTCTCTCTCTCTCTCTCTCTGGCTCTTTCCCTTTTCGAAGTTTCTCTCTCTCGAATCTTCATCATCACGTTAACATTTCCAAAGAGGCCAGAGTTTAACAGGGTCAGGGTCAGGTGCTGACGTCCCATCATTGTTGAGTCTTGCTGTCTCTCAAGACCTGCTTGCTGCCAACTATATCGGGTCCACCTGATAGCTGTGCGTCCGGCTTAGAGGTAGAAGCCAAGAGTGTGTTTGCATGATTGAGAGTGTGTGTGTGTGTGTGTGTGTGTGTGTGTGTGTGTGTGTGTGTGCCAGGATGAATAGCACCAGGATTTTACATGCCGTTCTGATTTCCTTTATGTTACAATTAAATAAATATGAAAAATATTTTATTGTAAATTAATGAACATATGAATTCAAGAAAACATTACCTTGTGAATAAAGTATAATAAGTAAAATCCCCAAATGTACTGCATGCGTAAAAAAAAAGATTATGTAAAAATAGCGTCATGATTAATATACAGTAAAAAATATTTATTGTGAAATATATGAATTATGTGGGAAAGCAACTTAAAGAAATGAATGATTAAAGAATCATACGTAATAATTTTATTAGCATGGATGAATCTTTGAAATTTGGTTGTTAATTTAATTAATACATAATAATTAATGAATAATTATTCATTTAAATATAAAAATTGTGTTTATTTTATTCGTTAAAAATTTCTAATTGGGACTTGGGGAATTGGGATTTTAAACCACATCATGAATTATGACAGGATTTTATATATATATATATATATATATATATATATTTGAAATGTTAAAGAAATGTAGACCATCAAAAAGCTTCATTAAAAAGAATATGCTCAAAGAGAATGAGCAGGTAATGTGATAAGGATAAAGTGTTAATCGTCAAATAATATTTAATTATAATAATTATAATATTATAATAATAGCCAAAGTGTTAGTAAGAATGAAGAGAGGAAGGAAGGCTTGTGGGATAAGAGGTTTATGGGATTAATGTCTTTGCTTTGTTCTGGTACAAAACACATGAATGATCAAGAGAAGCCAAAATAGCTACAGGCAGCAAATGCTGACAATGAAGAGTTCCACAAAAACAATCACAATTACTGAGAATCATGCTAATCATTCCCAGCTCCTAGAGACCTAGTGCATTTCTGTCACACTGGCAACATTTCTAGTATCATCAGTTTGCGAAAGAGGCTTTTACATGAAGAAATTTCCCAATGCCTGATTCGCAGCACTGCCAAGCTACCACTGCTGGGCCCCTGAGCAAGGCCCTTAACCCTCAACTGCTCGGTTGTAAGTGGCTCTGGATAAGAGTGTCTGCTAAATGCAGTAAATCTAAATGTATAAGTAATTTAGTGAACGACATCCAGAGCTGTGATAAAACTGTAATGCGTACATCAACTTTTTTGGTCATTGGATGCGGCTTCCTGGAAGAGCTTATAGGAAGAATATTCATCCGATACAAAGTGACTAAAACCATATCAACCAACTAAACATCAGGCTGAACATGGCCTGCAACTTTGGTGTTGGATGATGTCAAATAACAATCTCCCACGCATATTCATAGAGGCTCCCGTAAAGTAGTTAACAAGCAAGAGGAAAGAGCACCACATGTTCATATAGTGATTGGATCGAATGATTGGTGGCTTATGTACTAAGTAGACCAATCAGTTGTTTCTATGGGCAGGATTTAGAGGTTTACATCTGCAGCCGCAGCCTAATGCTGTCCAAAAATGTGTCTGAAACAATGAAATATAAAAGTCCCTTTACAACAGATTCCAGTCGTATTAATTAGGAGTAATTTTAATAAATATGAATTAAAAAATGTATTAATAAAGATGAAAGCCTCAAAGTAACTTGTTAGTTATGTTTGCTACAAATAGCAAAATGTTCCAGTCTACTCTATAGATTTCTGTGTGGGATAACCTACTTTGTGTAGAAATATATAAAAGAAATTTTTATTAAAACTGGATTCACAATGGTGGTAATAAGATGTTATAAACCATTATTAATGTCTATTTATATATGCCTTAAAAAGCTTTGACGATTAAATAAGTATTGATATATGTTTATTTGTGGATGTCAAAAGTAAGTATTACCACATGAACTGCACACAGTCTCCTCTCTTTTTTACACAGCAAAATTGATGGTAGGTCCTTAGTTCTCTCCTTTCTTGAAGAATAACAATATACAGTAGAACATGTGTGGCTTTATAGAGTTGTTGACTTTGACCATTGTCCAGTCCAGTAGTGGGTGGTTGACATCAAAGATCCAAAGCAGTGCTGATGAATGAAAGGCTGTGATAAATGTGAGGGCTCACTGAATGTTTGCTTTGAAAAAAATGATCTGGATGTGAACCTCGAGTCAGTTTTATCTATGTTTGAATCCTTTTCAGACTCCTTTTCTGTGTGCAGTTCTGGCTCAGAATTTTAAAAAAGGAGGTCCTGATTCCTTAAAAGTCTCTTAGTTGCTGTATGTTTGGTCTATGAGGTTTTTAAGTTCACATCCTATCTTCAATTATAACTGATTTCCAGGTCATATAATAAGTTATATGATGTAATAAAATGCATCAACCAAAAGTAAGTATTGCCTCTTATTGCTTCAGATCTTTTCTGAAATACTGACACAAACCAATAACATGATCAAAAGTAAAAAATTGCCACACAGCCCATGCCAGCACAAAGAAATTCAGCCATTCATCATACCAGAAAAGGGCAGTAATCTGTATTGATAAAAAAAAAAAAAAGGAAACCATTTTCATAATGCCAAAATTAACCCAACTGTATAACTCACAGAGGTTCTGGGATCTTTTTTTCATTTTTTTCAGATCCTATTTATCACATACATGTTTTGTTTTTATTCCACATATCCCAGCATATGAATTTGAACTCAGGGGTCAGAGTGCAGGGTCAGCCAGAACAAACAGCACCACTGGAGCAATTAAGGTTAAGGGCCTTGCTCAAGGACCAAACGACAGTAGCTTGTCTGGTGTGAGGCTTGAACCCCAGACTCTCTGATCACTGACCCAGAGCCTTTTACCATTGAGCCACCATCTACATCCATCCTTCCAAGCAGTAGCTCAAAGCATGAAATACTGAGATACCTTGGCCCCAGTAGACTACAGTACCTGATCAAGTATTTTCACCTCTGTAAAATTTTGCATAAGGTTGGTCACATGGTATGAAATACTGGCAAGGGAAAAGAATTTCCAAACACCGGTAAAAGTTTGTAGCCAGTGAAATTTTGCACGTTGGTATTTTTCCTGGGACTTTCCTTCAAACAAAAAATGTTTTCTGGGCACGTTTAGCCAAACAACTTGAAGCCTACCCTACAGTACATCCCATTCAACTCGCTAAAAAAACGTACGATCTAAATGCTTTGTTCAGGCATGTCTAACAGGACAACACAATTTACTGGCAATGGTTCAATGAAATGTAGCCTTAAAACTCCAATAACAATTCTTTCAGTAATGTTATAAATCACGGTTATTTGAATAGAGCTCTGGGGCATAGCTCAGACCATGCCAAATTCCATCTTATGTTGATTTAAAATATTAGTTTCAGTGGGAATCTTTAATATGCGGACTTTATCTTATTCCCATCACAACTTGTAGAGCCACAATATTCGCATCTAACTGTAGGTCCAAAAAGGTTCAAAAATGAAAATGTGACTGTTATATGTTATTTGATTTGGTATGCTTTTAAAAATTCCCCTGAACTGACATCTGCATCTCACACCTTATCATTATACCCCTCGGCCCCTCCACATAGGGGCTTTCCACTAGATTTTGAACTTTTCTATGGGAATTGGAGTTTATTCAGTCACAAGATCATTAGTGAGGGCAGAAAGACATGGATGTTAGGAAAGAAGACCTGGGAAACAGACTGCATTTCTGTTCACCCCAAAAGTGATGGGTTGTAGCTAGAGTATTGTGTAGGCCACTCATGTTCTTCCACAATAACCTTGGCAAACCACATCATTATGAACTGAAATACTGTTTATAAGATTTACATTCCTTGGCCTTTTTGGAGACACCTGAGCAAGTGAGGCTGCTTGGTGATTCTGATTCTGACAATCAGTAGCCCAAAACCTTAACCATCAAACCACCATTGTCTACACCTGTACTGTATTGTCTTCACAGCTTCACAGATAGAGAAGTTTTTTCAACATCATATTATATTTATCCACCTGTATCCCAGCTAATGATGTAATATGACTTAAAACTTGACCACTTTCTGAAGGCTTTTGAATCAGACTATCAGGAAGTCAAATATTACACTCCGATTGGTTACATTACTCGATTGAAATGCCAGGGCACCAATAAGGAATTAAGCCATACAAGCAAGATACAGTCATGAATAGTGGACTTCTCTAAGAACTTTTCATTAACTAGTACAAATTACTTAAGTAGTTTAGAGTGAGTTTGGCAATGTCTGGCACAAAGTGAAACGACTCATGTTCCTTAGGATTTGATCTCCTTAAGACTTCAAGTTTTTTGGAACCACTATCTTTCAGGGTTGGATCAGACAGGTCAGCATTGACAGTACAGCCTTTAATAGCCAGTAGGGGATGTTCTTCCTATAACATCTGATCTGTTCAGCTTCCCACAAGAGCTCTTGGCCCATGTCAGCACCATCATCTTCACCAACCCCGTGAGAATCAAGATTGGCTCGACAACCAGTAATGAGCTGACCAGACAACATATTGACAGGCAGGCAGTATGGCTCAAGAACCGGTTTTCTTATAGACTAGGAAATGAGCTGGGAACAAACTATCACTGACCTCTCACACTTTGGTCAAACTGCTTTCTTTCAGCAGTCACTTCAAACCACCAGGTACTGGAAAGATCTCTACATACAGTCAGAAACTTATATCCTCTATAGACATGATGGTGTCAGTGGTTTGGGTTAATGATGCAGTTTCTCATTGTAATGACTATCAGACCCCAACATACAACTTTACCTTACCATTTTCTCATTTCATTTTAAACGGCATTCTCTTAAGCATACTATAAACTTGACACATTGGCTTCAAAGCAACACACAACAAAATATTGTCCTTGTAGCTGTACATTTCCAGCATTTGACAAATGCTGTTATTCAGAGAAACTTACATGTATCTTATTTGTTTTAACCAACTGAGCAGTTGAGGGTTAAAGGCCCTGCTCAGGGGCCCAGAAATGACACATGGGTGATGCTGGGAATTGAACCCATGATCTTTTGATAAGATGTCCAACATCTTAAACACTGAGCTACCACTTTATGGACCTGTGTACTTTCCAACTGAAATTCTTCTCCAATCACTGAGCAATTTTCAACCCCATTACAAATGATTCAATGTCCATCTTTATAAGCTTTGAAATTACTGGTCCAGCATGATGATGCTTCACGTCCTACCTGAATGGACAATCATATTAAGTGGCATGGAAGGAATTAATCAGAGAAGTCATTATTGAGCGTACAGCCTTTAAGAGCCAGTAGAGGATGTTCTTCCTGTGACAGCTGATGAAGTTCAAACTGAGCCTACACAATGAGGATGATTGTGTAAGCTCAGGCAATCATCCTCATTGTTTTTCAATTAATCAAAGCCACTTTGTTATCAAAGTGACACTGACAAATGGCAAGGGTAATTTCTATCTACTATCTCTAGTGGTCATATGCCCATGGATGGAATCTCATTACCTCATTTGCCTGAAAAATTCTATAATCACATCACAAAACCTTAGTGTAGTTTTGAACAAATAGATTTTATACTCTGCTCATGTTTCTAAAAAGATTCCTTTACAGCATCTGGGGATCTGGCTTTACTCATCGGAGTCTTATCAGGTGCTGTTGTTAGTCCTTTGCCATTTTACAATTGGACTAAATGTTGCTGTGAATTTTAGCCTTTCATCCTCCTGCTAATGAGCGATGACTGTTTGAATAAGAGAAAGTGGTACTGATATATTATGGTTTGGTGCTAATATGGGCTTTGTCTTCATGTGCTTCTTCCAGGACTATAGTCTAAAACAATTTTTTAACTCTATTTCGAACTCTTTAGCTTTCCTTCCTTTCCTTGCCATTGCTCAGTGACCATCTTTATTAGGAAAAATGTACCAATCTAATATGAATAAGGATTTTGTCTTATAGAAAGAATTTTTTACAACAGCTTGATCCATTTTTAAAGATAATCTTTTCAACAAGAAAAGTAATTTACTATTGATCATTTATTTGTAATAGGGATATCCTTGGTAATACTAAATTCACAGTTATTTTTGTCTTATTAAGCTGTATTTGATATGGAGCCTGACCTTTATCTAATCATCCAGAAATTGGTTTGTTCTCTTCTTTCAAAGTAAATGAGGATTTGATGAGGGTCACCTTACTTTAATTTTCATTTAATTTAATGTGATGGTACATATTTTATTCCAATTTAGTATTAATTATTCTTCCTCCATGAACCTTTCACCCTGAATAGATATTCAGAGAGAACAAAATTGAAAAATATCTACATTAAATCCACATTGAATTTCAATATAAATTTTATTTTAGGGACATTTTTTACTATTTCAGAAGCAAACAAAGTTCGTATACAGTAAAATGTTATAAAA
>JAOUQX010000036.1:5050865-5060865 GCA_028566295.1 Liobagrus marginatus
AATGCTATGTATACAGTGCACGCCGCTGAATGCTCAGTTGTTGCTGAATGAAGCGGCGCAGGCTGATGATGTCACAGAGGCTTTTGATATTAATATTTGGGTGTAGAAAGTCGTCTTATAAGCCGGAATATACGGTAGATATAGATATAAAGGGCCGCTGTGGATGTTGGTCTTCAGTTTCCAAATCTAGTCTTAGCTGTCTGGAAACAAAGCCACTGTAATGCTCTACTTTGGCTATGCTAAGTTCACTGTATAGGCTTAACTTAACATTTTAAAACTGATCAAAAATCCTGTATTAACTATGCAACCAAGAGACAAAGTCCCTAATTCTTCAGCACACCTCCACAGTTATGGCGTTCTTCTTTTGCGGCCTGTTAAGCCGGATGGTTGTGATCCCGTCCTCTGTGGTGACCAGTAATGTCTGAAAGACCTTTTCACTTCCTGTGGGTGAAACTGCTGCTACCGGAGGTCCTTCAGAAGCCACCAGCGACGAGACGAGGTCCACATATTGCTGCCTGGCGTCATCCTGAGAGGACAAAGAACCATAAACGTTGTTATCGTTATTGCTTTGGATAAGGCTTTTGTCTTATAAGGAAATCAAATACACAAAATCAAATGTATGCTCAAAATCCTGTTTTGGTTGTCTGAGATTTTCCTGTGGGGAAAAATACAAACACAATTATACGAATACGTTTCACCTCCTAACTTACCGGTGGCATGGAACCCAGAGACGTCCAGGCGTCCCACTTTGCTTTATTCACAAAGTCCAGCATTCCTGGTTTAGGAGTCTTACAGGGTCCTGTTGTGGCCTGATTATTCACAAACACACACCGAAACATACCAATGCGCACACAAAACATGAACACAAAGTGAGAACTAACTAACTAAACTAACTGTTGTTTATTTATGTAAAACATTTAAGTAAAATAAATTGGTGCATCGCTATAAAACTCGGAATTAACATTTTAAGCACACCTCACCTGCTTAAAGAGGGCATAGATCTTAAGTTTGACCTCATTGCCAGGGTCTTTCTTTAGGGTCCCAAGTTTAACCTTGGCTTGGCTAAAGTCCTCCACTGAAGACGCCATCGATACACCAGTGGTATGAAGCTGAATGCTAGAAATCCTTAAAAAAAGAGTAAGTAAAGGTTGTCAGCCCTTAATCAGTAGAGTGATCATTGTAACAAATCCATGTTTGCTAATACAGTGGAACCTCGGTATACGAACGCCTCGGCATACGTAAAATTCAGTTTACGAATCGCGGCGCGTCAAAAAGAATTTGCCCGTTTACGAACAAAATTTCGGTATACAAACGTAACAGCGGCCCAAACGCCGCCTCCTTGAGATCCGTCGTCGGAGTTCTAGACTGTTCACTTCCGGTTCACGCCGCGACCGCCTAACACTTCTGTTTACCCGTTAAGAAGTATTGTTCATTCACAGATCATACCAAGCTCCGTTCACCTTTCTGCTAAACCTCTCAACGCCAGATTATTGGGTATATTACCGACCTAACCAGCCGCTATGTGTTACTTAAATCGCCCGTTAGTAATAACGACTTGCACACCGCGTTATCGTCCCAGTAGCACCGATTCCTGAGTTTTCCACGGACTAACCCTCTCCGCGTGTGGATCCAGCAACGCAGCTCATCTCATACAATTGTGTATATGCTGTAACAGCGAGTAGCGAGTCTTCTCAAAGGTAAAGTACCCAGTAAAGATAATGTTTTCCTCTCTTATATGGTATGATTTCAATATAACATGTTAAAAGTAAGTAATATTAGTGAATATTGGCTTTATTTTTAAAGTAACATTTTTGGTTGTCCAGAACAAATTACCAAAGTTTCCGTTCATTCCTATGGGAAAATTTGTATCGGCATACGGACTTTTCAGTGTACGAGTAAAGTTCCGGAACGGATTAAATTCGTTTACCGAGGTTCCACTGTATCTCCAAACTGCGGCGTGACAAAGTAAGGGCACATTATATTCATTTTACAATTTTGCGCAGTGTAGCCAAACTTCAGCTAAAATGCATGAAGTATTTCTATTGTAGTTTTAATATAATCGTAGGGAAATGATCTTGTTTTAACGAGCAAGTTATCACGTTAAAACGAGGAAAAACAAGATCGCACATTTAAACGAGAATGAGATCGGGTTAGAAACTTTCTCGCATTAACGAGAAACAATACCAATATTTGTTAGTTCACCGTGGATAAATTTAAATAGTTGAAAATTTCCTTCCGTACTTAAATTCCGAGTCTAATCAGCTTTTTTTCCACACGTGACCATCACACTCAAATTTCTGCAACAAACTTGGAAGCACACATTTGTTTACAATGTATTTATATATGTTGTAGCGTTACATTAATTATTCAATAGAACCAAGAGGCTCAAACACTGTTCCACAAAGCCCCCTGATCTCCATGAAGAGTACTAGATCTACTGCACTGGCATGTAGTGAAGGAACTCGAGTGTCCTGCACAGAGCCTTGACTCTGACTCAACCCCACCGTAAACCTTTGGAATGAACTGGAACACCGACTGCACCCCAGAACCTCCTCACTGGCATTAGTGTCTGATCTCACTGATGTCTTTGTGGCTGAAAGAACACAACTTCTCACAACCATGCTCCACAATCTAGTTACAGAATCCACAAAGAAACCATTTCTGCATGGAGTTTGCATGTTCTCTCCGTGTTTGTGCGGGTTTTCCCCAGGTACTCCAGTTTCCTCCTGCCTCCAAACACATGCGATTGTACATAAGTGAACCGGTTACTCAAAATTGTCCATAGGAGTGAGTGTGTGTGTGAATGGTTGTCTGTCTCTAAGTGTTAATCCTGTGATTAACTGATGATTGTACAGGATGTACCCCACCTCACACCCGAAGTTAGCTGGGATAAACTCGAGTCCCACAACCCTGAACAGGATAAGTGGTAGATAATGAATGGATGAATGAATGAATTATTAAAGTATTTAAAAAAAATCTTTATATTCTCCATCACCCAGATGAGAATCAGTTCCTTTGAGTTGGGTTCCCTTTAAGGTTTCATTCTCATGTCCTTGAAAAAAATTTTCATAATAATTATAGAGAGAAATAATACAGAATGGAAGGCTTTCACAGATGAAAGAAGGTTATTGTAACAGCAAATTAAGGAACAACATAATATATGTGTGATGGCCAGAAGTCAACAAACTCTGGGTCTAATTTTCTTCATGCCTTGTCTCCAAGGTGTCAAATATGACATGCAGTATTATGGCTCTTGTATCAACTAAAAGTTGGTGATAACTATGAAAAATCATTGCACTATATTTCAATATAGCATACAGCATATGGCAATATACAGCATACAGCATATATTTTAATATAGCATGTTTGAACTTTAAAGGTGACAGAACGTTGAGGAAAGGTCACATCTCTTAGCACGTCATGCTAAATAGCTAATTATAGCATGTTTAATCGGTTTGAAAATATCTCATTTAATGTTGATATTTCTCTAAGCGACTAAGTAAATTTTGAAGTATTTAAATACAACTAACAAAAACGCTTAATACCTTTATGTATATGTATGCACGCGAATCCAAACTAACTCAAGGTCCGAATAATGTGCACTATATAGGGAGGATAGCATAACAGAAAAGGGTTACAGATGCCACAAAACCCTGCACTCTTTACAGTGCCTTATGTAGGTTATTAAAACCGACTAGCTAGGGCGCGCTCAAACTGAACCAATGATTCAAATAAATGCTTTTTTCCCGTGCATCAGGTACTCACCTGGAAAATCTGAGCAACCGCCTCAATAAAATGCGGTTCATATCGACTTTAAAAATACACAAATACAAAGTTCACATCGAAGTACAACGTCCAACACCTAAGCTTTCTTGTTCCGGGTCGTAAACCACGCCCACTTAAACAGCCAACAGTGATGTGTCGTTTGCGATCAAATCGACTCATCGAATCGGTTCTATGAATAAGTCATTTCAACGTAAACGCTAAGAATAGGCGTTTGTGATCGAATCGGCTCATTGAATCGGTTCTTTAAATAGGCCATTTCAAAATGAACGATAAGAATAGATGTAGTATTTGTTATATGGACTCTTATTTTCTCATCCTTTTTAGATCTTCAATTCCAGCCTTTTCTTCTTTAAGTTCTGTCCTTCCTGCTGCACAGATGCAATAATTTGTAAAACATCAAATTATCCATTATATGTGCATTATTCTTTACTATCTGGATGCATTTTGGAGCAGGCCTTTAGCAGAGTGCAGATTTCAGATTGAAAAGTGACAGGAAAAAAGTCAGTCCTTATTTCCAATTCAAACTCCTGTGTGGCCATCGCCTTATTACAACAAAAGTTGTACCTTAATGGCTAAATCTGGTTCCTGTTCTATTTTCCTTTAAATCAGAACCAAATACATGTACACAATCAAAATAGCAAAATTATTTAATAACGTTACCTGAGTATCTGAGTCAACTCTCTCCTCTTGAGCTTTAAAGAAGTCTGAGTAGATTATTACCACTGCCGCGGTGATCCCATGCTGCCAGTGAGGATACAAAAATAAAAAGGCACGGAAATGTTTTGCTTCCTATCATAACTGTGATGACGAAGTCAACTTTCCTGGCAGGATACACAGCCTCCACTATCTCACTGTACACTGAGGTGTCCTAAGCGTTTCAGGAATCCCACCCATAACATTTGACTTTATTGATTCTTGTTGAGAAATAGGATGATGTCATCATGCTTAACCTCCTACAACGTTGCGTCCACAAACGTGGACATACAATGCAGGCCAAACCAAAGCTCGGGTCTTAGGAGGCTAAGGATGAGACATGAATGTGCCTAGTGACAGTCGCAATCAAAAACAGCAGTAGGCTTTAATGTACCAACTTCACCAGGGAAGGTACCTACAGGCTTCAAGCGGTAAATCATCAGAACGGTTGTTGCATTGGAGGCATATACAGTAATGCAAATAATCTTTATTTTTCGGTTTAGACTGCTTTTAAACCAGTAACCTCACCTTTCCCTCTTTGTTTACTTTCCATTTCTATGCCAGTCATTTAAGCAGGAAACTAATTAGACCTACATTATTATCACTTTCTGTTGGTAACCTATACGTATATAGTGATCTCTATTATAGAGCATGAAGACATAGTACATACTGCACAACGCATCCTTGTTGATTAGAACGCTTTAAATGATTGACAAAATTCTTACGATCAATTAATTGATTAATCAGGCCTATTTCTAGAAGGTCAACCATGAAACTATCCTGCCATCACATAAAGACAAACATTTTAAAGCACTAATGTGAGCCGACACAACAGTTAATAAGTTCTTAAGTCTGATTGGCCAGAAGGAAATGATTTGTTTTCTATCACAGCAGCACTGGAAATAGTGTTGACTCACTCTGGTTACATGTTATTGTGATTATTTTGATGTTGGCATTTCCATAGTAATAATCAAGTATGTGGAATTAAATGACGTTTTCTGTTAGATTTAGAAGAGCCCCATAAAAGTTTTTCTATTTTCACCACAACTGAATTTCACTGTGATTTCTCTAACGTGTGTCCGCTTATTAAACGGTTATAACTGCTTTAATGTATGGCGAATGACACTTCACTATGAGATGTTCCAGAAATACACTAAAGTGGCAACAGTAACTGCTTCATTATAACACTATAGCAGCATGTCCCTAATGATTTACTCCTTAGGGTTGAAGCTACTTTGCTCAGAAACAAGAGTTTAGAAACACAAACCTGTCCACCAGTGGAAACTTTACTGTAATGACCAACCCGATGAGAAAAGTAGCAGCTTATGAACAAACTCAGTTACATTGACTTTTTTTTTTTTTTTTTGCAGATGTCCTTATTTAGTGCGACTGATAATTTTCTCTTATCAAAATGTGTGGTTGAGGGCTTAAGGGCCTTGCTCAGGGGCGTAGAAGCAGCAGCTTGGTAATGCTGGAAGACCGTGGGTTAAATTCCCAATCAGCATTCCAACATGTTAACCACTGAGCTACCACAATATACGAAATATATGGTGCACTTCATATTCTAGAAACATGATAGGAAAGCAAATTTACACATTTCAATAGAACAGGAAACAAAAAAAAAAAGAAAGAAATGACAGCCTGGAGAACTGTCTCAGTCGAATGGGAAAACATGTTCATTTATGAATTTATGCGGGGAAAAATACCAAGCAGACTCGTCACAAAGAAATAAGTGATGCGATATTGATAATTAACTTCTCCTTATTTCCTTTATACAAAAATAAGAATAACTTCATCCTAGCCATGTACTGCACAAACCGTCGGCAACTTTATCTACTCTTGCTTAAATAGAAAATGTCTATTTCTATATAATGTCTATTTAATGCACACTTAAGAACTGGCATTTTCTCAGTTTCTTTTAAAATGAGTACATTGGATTTTTATATCCCTTTTGTAAATGGCCACATCTCATTTGTGTCACAACTCGAGCTCGCTGAAAAAGGGGTCGTTAGTTACATTGCTTGTTTCAAGCTGTACAGTGGAAAATATTGCGGTTCTTGTTGTCGCTGTCGTTGGAGACCTGTACGTGCTTACTTTGAGGACAAAGAACAAAAATGAGAGGAATAAATGAATGGAAACGGAGGTAGAATGAGTAAAACTTTGAACGCTGAGAATCAAAGCTTTAGAGGGCCAATGCTACTAAAGTGATCCTCTACCGCCCGTTCTTCCACACACGCATGAATGAAAGTTTAGGATTTATTTCCAGAAAGGAAAAGTCCATCCTGAAACATATACCATGTCAGTCATTATTTCTGTAAGACCTTCGAGGTTGGACTGCTGCGGAAAGGCCACAGAGGGACAAAACTATGTGGTTTAATAAAAGCAAAAATAAATAGAACTATCACAGCTAAGGGGCAACAGTCATGTTTTACTATTATCTCCTAAAAGGCACAAGCTTGACAAGCTAACTCATTAATTTGCATCGTATGTCGGATAGCAAAAGACATTGTGGTTATATCCCTAATAAAAGCTTTAAATGTTGAGCTGTTAAAGTGGTGTACAGGTAAAGTAATAGAGGGATGCACAAAGTAAAGGATTAAAGTCCGACTGCATCATTTTCTTTAGATGCACATAATGGGAGGGATAAAACTCACTGGAGCTAATCTTAATCCTCAGATAGGCATCCATTCATTTTGAATACTGATTAAAAAAGTAAAATGATCAAAGATTAGTTCAACAGAGACAACCAGAATAATCAGATTAACTCGTTTACATGGATTTCTTTTCTTTAATCAGTTTATGAAACGGTTTCTCTCAACCCCAATTAAATACTAGTTTGGTCATTGTTCGTTTTTTGATTGAGATGTTATATGCAGCATTCTTATTTAGATTGGTCTTTTAAACTGATCTGTCACAATAACTGCGCCTATATACACAAATGACGGTAGTCTCAAATTGGGGTTTTTATTATTCCATTCATTTTTGAACGCTGTTAACAACTAGAAGAATGATGAAGATTAAACTGCAAATTATTCAGGATGGAGTTTTCCTTTCAAACTTCAGGTCCTCACAGTGATTTTTGTTGCCACAGTGAACTTCAGGCGTGTGGATGATTCTGATGCAGGTCCGAGTCGGATTCTCTTAGCTACAGCGAGGGGTTCGGTTTATTCGACTCGTGACTCGCATTCGAAACTTCGTACGACTCGATTCCTAAATGACGGTGGACATTTTGGGAAGCAGTACACTTACTCTGCCTTCAATCTTTTTAAAAAACATGATTCAGTTTCAGTCTTTACTAATCTAATGATGGATCTAACGACCTTTATAAAAGCCTTCAGTGTAGTGCATGAACAGCCAGGACATGCAAGTGAGCAAAGCGGGGTAATCTTTTTCCTGGGCACTTGAAGTAGTAGTACTTTAAAATGTGCAGCAGATGAAAAAGAGAGAGACAGAATACTTTTGGGCTAAAGTGACAACTGCAATACTGTCAGAGGTGGTATTCCACATGGATTACGGATTTACAGCATGGAATTTCAGGTATCCTGGGAAGGGCGGGATTAAGGGAAGAGGAGATGGTTGATCTCTGAAAACAGCCATGCAATTGCGGCACAAACAATTTATAATCCAAAATAATTTTCTTTTGGAATAAAATAAAACAAGAGGAAACCCAGGCACCAGACTGAACACTACAATCATTCTTTAAGAGCTCTATAAAACTAGAGCTGTAGTTATGGTTTAATTATAAAATCCTCTATGATTTTTTTGTGCGTCAATCCCGCTTGTGTCAAAAACAAAAACACTATTACTGTATTTAGATTTTTGCTTTTTAAAAAATAAGGAAAAAAAACAAAAACAAGAAAAAAAACTAAAATGCTTGCATAATCATGGGGAATAATGCTATGGAGATTGCTAAATGAGGTTTCGGATTAAGATTTGGTTTAAAATGACAAAATAGCTTATGTACATCGATAGTCCTCTGTGCAATGTTCTTTTCTTTTTTTTTGCTGTTTTTTTCCCCCTTTTCCCTCGAACTGCCAGAAACACTGCAGCAGGGATTCTCAGCAGGGGTTCTCTACTCTTGTCCGAAGCCTTCAGTTTCCTCGATGGCGAACAGCAGCTTCTCCTTTAACTGTTCAAAGCTTTTGTACGGGGGCAAGTCCAGGCGATTAAAGCTGTAGAAAGTCAGAAAAGGAGAAATAAAAATATGCAACTTTCATATTGATGAGGACAGAAAGATAGAACATCTTAATGAACTTAAGTAAAAATAAAGTTTTTCACCATGTATGACTCCGGGGGAGCCAAGTCTCCTTGCCAACCTTCTCGATGCAGAACTTCTGAGGTCCGTTGCTCCCTGTTGAAAATCAGACAGTAAACGCACAAATATAGAGTTATAGTTAATTAGGGACAACTACATTATACTGACACTTACTGTTTAATGTTATTAACACCACCTATTTATTCTACCTATATACTGAGTTTTTTGTTATTATAAATAATATCAATATACTGTATATACATATACACACTATTATATTGTATATTATATATATATATAAAATACATACATTATATATAAAATCAATACCAAGCATGCACGGAAGGACGTACACCCAGAGCAATCAGACTAAATATGGAGGATGTGGTGACTCAATGGTAAGGCTCTGGGTCAGTGATCAGAGGGTCGGGGGTTCAAGCCTCGCACCGGGCAAGCTACCATCATTGGGTCCTTGAGTAAGGCCCTTAACCTCACTTGCTCCAGGGGCGCCGCTCGTTCTGGCTGACCCTGCGCTCTGATCTAAGCGTTCAAATTCGTATGCTGGGATATGCGGAAAATAAACATTTCACTGCATGTATTTATGTGATAAATAGGATCTAAATTTGAAATCATTTACATGGAATTTTTAAGTTTAATTGGTTTATGAAAAGATTTATTGCTTGGCTCACAAAGAAATTTTAACTGGTTTGGGAATCTTCATTCTGATTGAGGGTTTTATATGGATATAGATAGAGATAGATAGATACAGTAGATAGACATAAATACAGTAGATAGATAGAAAGATACAGTAGATACAATAGATAGAGATAAATATATTTCTTATAAATAAAAAGTTTCCAGATTTTTACCCCTTTCCTCGGGTGTGCCTCAAGGTTCAATCCTTGCCCCTACTCTTATTTTAAGCCCCACTGGGCACTTTTCTTGAGGAGCACAGCATTGCATTTGAACATTATGCAGACAAACGTGTATTTGCTGTTTGGCCATACTGAAGCCGGGGGTACGCTGAATATAGAGTTCAAAGTTTATTGGTCACATGTACATTATACGTGGTACAACATACAGTGAAATGCTTTGACGACCAATTGTACATTTGCTATAAGGGGGGGGGGGAATTGGTTGCATATAAATACTATTAACAGTGTGTACAGTAATTACAAATTACAGATGCACATCTATCATCAATATGTATATACCAATGTATGTAATACAACAGTTATGGGAATAAATACTGGTAATATGCACTGT
>JAOUQX010000036.1:5060965-5071178 GCA_028566295.1 Liobagrus marginatus
CACACACACACACACACACACACACTCACACACTCACACACTCACACACTCACACACTCACACACTCACACACACACTAGCTAGCTATATATGAGAAAATGCAAGTGTGGATATGCTACCTGCCAGAACCACATGATCTGTTTGCTGTTCCTGGTATAGTGGCGATACACAGTGTTTCTCTGCCAATCCTGTAGATCCACCTCCTGCATGCCGCAAAGCATTACCTAACAAAAACACAATCTCTCAGGACGTTCTCTATATAATCCAATGCACTACAAATGACCCAGACCTGGGTCAAAGATAAAAACAGAAAAACTACAGGAAAAAAAAAAAACATCAAACCAAACTGACCCCAGCAAAAGAAACACTACATGCTTTACCTCCAACTCCTTCTCGTCGAAGTATTGCAGCCACTGCAGTGGAACCACCTCATTAAAGCCATCCAGAAATGCTTTGGTCTGCCCCTCGACGCCTCGGGAGAAGCGCCATTCAGCCATTAACCTGCAGAGGACAAGCACGTCTTCAATTATAAAACAGCGTTCGCACCAGACAGCCGTGTCCTTCACCTTGCTGTGAAGCAAAACTCTTACCCAATATACTCCTCCTTGTTCTCCTCAGTCACCAGAATGTTATCGCCGTCTGGTTTGAGGTTGTGGGACGTGATTTTGCCAAGAATCTCCATATCCACAGTAAAGTACATTTCCAAATTGCACTCCTCGATGTTGTTGTCTCTACAAGCACAAACAGGAATGAGTGTGTCTCAGAATCATGGTAGAGAAATGACATTAGAGCAGGAAAAACATAAGTTAATTTTATTCTCTTAAATATAACTTTTCGGCTTTGCACTGCAGCCACAAATGCTATATATGCTAAACTATTAGCGGTTATCTACAATAACCGCAGACATTAAGAATATGAAACTTAATGTCCATGTTAAATGGTACAGCAAGGGCGGGGTAATGGTCTGGGGCATTGAACACGCAGGTAACGAGGGACAAATCTTTTAAAAAGGGTAACCATGTGCGAGAGACTGAGAGACGGTGCGGGAAGTGGTAGCTCAGTGTTTGACTGCTGTTCGGAAGATCATGGAATCGATTCCTAGTACCACCAACCCTTAACCCTCAACATCACAGCTAGATAAACAGAAATCTCTTTGGATAAGGGCATCTGGCAAAATGCTGCTGTAAATGTTAAACGTGATGCCTTTGAGCTATGATTGAAATGGAACATACCGGATCCAGATGAGAGAGTTGTAAAACTCCGGATCGATGGACTCCAGATCTTTAAGAAGGAGCTTTTTGTTGAGCATGCGCTTGTAAAAAGGGAGGGAGAAGCCTGTATCGATGAACTTTCCATGGAAGAGTGCCTGCAGCAGACACATGGTACAGGAGAGCGTGTTAAACACATGAGCCTCGTACACAACTCTACAGTGGTGCACAACTGTTTTACCTTTTCTACAGAGATACCTCCGTATGCGAATAGAATGGCGTTTACAAACACTTTGGTATAAATATTGCAAAACCTGGCTGTTTGAATTTATCTTGGATGAACAATCACCCCAGAATTTTATATAATTAGTTATGAACTCTTTATTAAATGACGTGTTCTCAAAACAAATTAAAAAAAAAACCCGCATAAGCGAATGCAAGGAATAAATGAACAGAAATTAAACTACAATAATCAACAACGCGGTGACGAGATTAATTTTCGGCAGGTACGGAACAAACAACATTTGTCAACATTAGTTTATTCAAAAATGATAATACTATTTAAAGTATAGAGGGCAAAACAATTTTGTTTTAACCCAGCCTACTGGGGCAATATTTTCATAAAGTTCAAAAATCCAAAACATGTGATATTTTATACAAAAAGGTTATTTCAGATCAGGGTTCAAGCACCAGCACAGTCAAACTGCCTCTGTTTCGCCCCTGAGCAAGGCCCTTAACACCGACTGCTCCAGGGATGCTGTAAGATGGCTCACCTAGTAGCACATTTTTAAACATTGCAGGTAAAAATGTCAACCACTTCTAACCAATCAGAGTTCAGCAGTTCTGTGTTATGTATAAAACCTATAACATACACCGGTATGTCAGAACATTATGAGCACTGAGAGGTGATGTGAATAACACTGATTGATTATCATAGCGCCTGTTTGTGGATGGGATACGTTATTGTAAGGTTAGAAGCAGGAAAAATGGACAAGTGTGAGGATTTAAGTGAGTTAAGGGATAAATTGTGATGTCTAGATGACGGGGTCAGAGCATCTCCAAAACTGCAGCTCTTGTGTGGTGTCCCAGTCTGCAGTGGTAAGTATCTATCAAAAGTGGTCCAAGGAAGGAACAGCGGTGAACCGGCGACAGAGTCGTGGGCAGCCGAGGCTCATTGATCCATGTGGGAAGTGAAGGAGCCACAACTCACAACACATAAATGATCTGCTGCCAACATCTTGGTGGCTGATACCACATACACACCTTCAGGGGTCTAGTAGAGCCCATGCTTGACTGGTCCAGACTGTTTTAGCCCCAAAAGGCGAACTACCACAATATTAGGAAGGTGGCGATAATGCTATTACTCATCGGCGCATGTGCTTTCGGATTAACTCAATTTTCAAGTTAAAAGTATGAAACTGTGTGAGGGGATAGAACTTGCCATTGCGATGAAGCGACCGATAAAGCAGAAGTACGACAGGTGATCAGGGTTGATGGTAGAAGCAGGATTTATCTGCAGACAGTAGTTGCTCTTGCCGGCATACTCAAACAGACAGTACATGGGGTTGAGGACTTCGTGGGAGAGAAGGAAAAACCACTCTCTTTAGAAAAAATAAAGAAAGAAAAACAAATAAAAGTTACTTTGAGGATATGAAAAATACATGTTACTAATAGAGAAAATAAAACGGAACCAAACCTGGCAAGGCCTCCATAATCGAGTCCCTCCTCCCCTCGGAAAATGATGTAAAGCCTTCGCCTAAGATCATACGGCTTCAGAGCCATTATCTGGAGAAGATAAACGAATAGTTACACAACCAAGACCTTTTATAATAAAATATGTTCCCAAAACTGAATGAGGGCGGCATGGCATTCCTGGGTGGAAGTGCGGCACTTGAACACGTTGGACAGTGAGCATGCTGAACACAGGGAATGGTGGGAAACGCTTACTTGTTGGAAGGAGTCCTCGAACAATGTCTGTCTAGAGACTGTGATCTTAACATGACTTGGGAGTGCATTGGACTGAGGAAGAAAAAGAAAAAGACTGTAACGAAGGGAAGAAAAAGGGAACTTGTTTGTGCTGACTCAAACATTCCGGAAAAGTAGTTACCTGGCACAAGTAGCGGAAGTGCGCTAGTTTCCATCGGAAGCTGCGTTCGTATGCTATCTGTGGCCCTTTAGTGCTGCAAGACACAGAAAAGGAATATGCTGTTCAGATAAAGATGGTTTGAAAATCTTTCAATTCAATTTTATTCATAAAGCGCTTTTAACAATACATTGTCCCAAAGCAGCTTTACAGAAAATACACAGCAGAATGTGTAGCTAGAGGTTATATGTATTATAAATGTACACATCACATCTAAATCTTCACAGGCCTAAAGATTGCGCAATATCAATTTAAACTTGAAGCCGTGGAAGGCATTAAACGGTATTTTAGGCCCTAGGTCTGGAGTAATTGTACCATGTGATCACTCACCGGTAAACACCCTTATCTTCCCTGTTTAGACAACAGCCACAACCGGCGACCCACCTAAGTGGCGGTTCGTGCCAGATCTCAAAGCAGCAAACAGCACTGTATACAGCAGAACCCCAACAGGCCCAAGCCATATACAATTCTGAGTCAGATTCCGGCGAGTGCAAATTGGTTCACAGTAATAAACTTAGCTACTGCATTTAAGTGTACCGGTACCCCTCGATAAGTAGTGCCTAAAGTGGGAAGGCTCTGCCTGTTGGTTTCACAGAAAAAGCTGGCCAGCACAACCAAATGGATAAAGCAGGTGATATTTAGCGTGTACATTTTGACTAATTTTGTTATCTGACCAGGCGGAGATCTCAGTGACTGGTATAATCAATGGGGAGTTTTCTGGGCCAAACTAACATGTCATTATTTTAGTACTCATGTTAATTGTTATTCGTCTGGTCTGTCTTGTGTGTCATAAGATGTGTGTGCCTATGTGAAGGGCAGAGTGCGAGATGGGGGTCACGTGCGCGTACACACACACACGCCACATTTCCAGCCCTCTTACAGCGCATACACAGGCGAGAATAGAACGTATTAAGATCAGGATTCTACGAAAGCATGGGTTGAGCAAGTTAGTGGATCCACGAATGTGGATCTGGTCCTTTAGCCATGTGATTTTTTTGTACAATTAGAATTGTAGTATTGTACGAGTTACTGAGTTTTACATAAATGCGTGTTATATGCAGTATATTACAATAATTATAGATCAAGGCTTCATTTGTGTTCTGAATTGGTAATTACACATCAATGATCATTTATGAGGAGTATGGTCTAATAGTTAGCTTTAGTCTGTTGTTTTTATTCAACTTTCTGTGCATATTTTTTTTATTTCCAGATTAAGGTTGCAGACCTGCTATATGAACTTCAGATGTTTGATCTTCTCCCTGGGTCATTTAGTTATGTGTTAACGTGTTGCACATGCACACTGCGATGATTTTGCTTCCACAGGAAAACAGGGCGGGCTCCACCGCAAAGCAGGTGGCTTTGGCGTGCTGCAGGAGGTTAACCTGATCCTGATGGGGTGTGGCGTGCCACTAACTGCAAACCACGTCTTCTACAGCATTTCTTTCATCTATATGCTAAGTTGACACATGGGAAAGACCATGTGTCAAAAGGGTGGCTGTATAGTGAAATAATAAAGTCCTGGTACACTAAGAAGTTCCAAAATTAGTCAATTTTTGTGATCAATGTTTGATCTGTAAAAAACAATGTGGGAAGGGGATTGGAGGTGCATCCAGGAACTCCATTCAAGCCACAGGCACCTTTTCAGTATCTACAGATGGACTTTATTGAACTTACTCCATCGGCAAGCAAAAGGTACTGCGTAGCAGTAATTGACACATTCTAAATGGGTTGAAATATTCTCCCAGTCAGACTTCAGTAGTAGTTGTCAAAGCACTGCTTACTGAGATCATCCCACGATGGGGAATTCCAGAAAGATTCAGTAGTGATAAACGGTACCCCTTTGTTAATCAGGCACTCGCATCCATCTCGAACATGTTTGGATTCCAGCTTAAGACCCAATGCACATATGACCCCGAGAATGGGGGAGTAGTAGAACAGAAAACGGTAAAGAACAAAACTAGCTAAATGCTGCGAAGAGACTCTGTTGCCATGGTCCAAAGCACTTCCACTGGTCGTTCACTAACAGAACAAAATCTAACCTGAGCCTTTTGAGATTCCTTTTTTGCAGGCTCCTAGCACCGTAATGACACCTCCAGGCTCCACAAACAGTGTTGATGTGACCATGATGAGTGATGATGCTATGACTAAATACTGTGAAAAGCTATGCAGTGTTCTCGCCATTGTTTCTAAGCAGGTTGTTAAGGAACAGGAGAAGGCAGAGTAGGAGAGTAAGCTGAAGCCTGGATTGGATTCTGGTAAATGATTTCCGGAGAAAGGACTGGTCATCTCCAAGGTGGAGAGGACCATTTTAATTTCTACTAGTCACGCCGACGGCGTGCAAGGTTAACGGACGAGGCTCGTGGATTCAGCAAAATCATACCCAGAAAAATAACTGACCCAGACACACACTAGCGAGTGAGAGCATCCCTACTGTCTGCCGGGTGGGATAGGTACGTTTTGAACCCGTGACTGCCACATGCCTCACGTGTTCGCTCTAGATTACCATCAGTGGACTCAAGAAAGTTGAGTTGCCCTCACAAACTAGGAGTGTGGAAAACAGACGCAGACGTAGCCTTACTGTTCGTCTGTACTATATTACCTTAGGCTCGATACCGACAAAACACTGTAAAGTCACGTTACACCATGACTACATGTTACCCACTATCGATTGGCTACATACATAAATGCCACAAATTTGTCCATTGATGGCATCAAACAAGAGTTAACAGCCCTCCGCCTTAGTTATTCAAAACCGTATGGTACTGGATATAATAACAGCTAAGGAAGATGGAGTGTGCACTATGGTTGGCGACGACTGTTCCACCAACATCCCTGGTAATGACTCTGATGATGGACAGATAACTACGGCTCTAGAAAAAATGAAGGTAGCTGGCGCCTTGAGACGAGACGAGGAAGGTGACGTCAGCTGGGGAATATGGTATACTCTTTTTGGTCAGTGGGCCCCATATCTATCTTTGGTGGTCCTTGTTGTGATGATACTGTTGCTCCTGTGTGTTTTCAGCTCGTGTTTCCTACGGTGTTTTCATCGAATGTTTAACAACCAGTTTAAGAGTTTTGAACCACAGTATCAGCTACTCCTCAAAGTTAAGTTCAACTATGACTCAAATTACCCTCCTGACCTGATGTATATATATATTCATCGCCGGAACATGCATGAATTTTCTCTCTGTTGCATTTATTCATGGATCATTGCAACTATTGATGGATTCGGTATATCTTTAGTTTTATCAAAAAGGGTGGAACTGCGAAGGAAATCATGATATTGATATAACAAGATTATAGTTTGATGCAAGCCTTTTACTCAATATAACTTCACAGAATATGGTTCTTCTAAAACTGCCTTCCTGAAGACATCCCCATTTACTGTACTGTTTACAATTGCAGTCATGAAGATATCCTGTTTGGCTGTGTCTTGTAAGTTTTCAGTCAGCACATTCTTCTAACCGTATCTAGGTGTGCAACACCTGAAAAAAAAAGAACTGGTTATCTCTGCGCACACACGCGCACACGCACGCACTTTTGTTCTTGAACTGGATAAATACAACTCCAATGTCTGATGATTTTTGAACTCATTCTTGTGAGACGCTCGCATGTCACAGATTGACTCCAAGTGTTGACACTGAACAAACTCTGAGTATTTTACCCAATTACTCTGTTGTACTCTCTTTACAGACTTAGAGATTCATCCACTTTGGGGTTAGTGAATTTCCAGACAAAACCTTTGGATTGTATCAGTCTTCTTATATTTTACAGTACCCAGACACAGCATTTTGGCAAATATGCTTTTTAGATCGTTATGTACCGAGTATTGTAAGATCAAGGGGATGTGGTGGTTCATCGGTCCCTACTTTAACATCTACTGTACAGGTCATTTTGGATAAAAGCCCTGTCAAAATGAACAATTGTAAACATTCAAGTGAAGTGAAATTCAAAAGTCGTAGTCGGATAAATTCGAAGTGATTTAAATTCGGTCAACGACGTGTGTGTAAAAGTCACTGAAGTGTTCATTTCGATCTTGAGTGCAAGGATAGGACATAAATGCAAACATGGGGTACGAAACACTGCAAAAACTGCGTATTTGTTAGCATTTTAATTCCTAATAAATCATTTGGGTGAAAACTAAATCTAGCAACTTAGTATTCAAATGCAGTTGTAGAAAGCAGACAGCGGTTGGTTTTAAACGACATTTTATGGTCAGAACATGACATGAACACTTAAACAACTGGACAATTTCTCAAAATTGAGGTAGAAAATTACTAACAATCAATATTAATAGACTATATAAAACAGCTTTAGAAAATCTACTGTAATGTAGTAAATCACCTGTTACACAGCTAGGATTTTAAATGTAAAGTTAAAGTTCTTTAAGTAGAGTTACAGTCCGTAGCACGTGCAGCACCGGGAAGCCTGTACGCTAAACTCATGCGCGGCGTTACGCATAGCACCAAACATTATATCGAGTATTTATCAAACTTAGTTTTATCGAGAGAATTGTATCACAATAATTATTTGTTTTATCGCCCAGCCGTATACGATTTATTTGTTTCAATTTTTTGAGCCGATTGTGACATTTGGGCACACCAACATCAAACAACATTCAACATCCTGAAAGCAACAGGCTTCTGAAAATAAGACCAATAAAGGATTTAACCCTCTCCCTACCAGGGGCACACTGAACACTAAAGCGGAGAATAAAAGTTTACTCACACAGAAGACTTGCCGGTTCTTGGGTCACTGAATGTTGTGGTGCGAGTGTTGTGATCGACGAAGTAGCGCACACCCTCTCTCGTGTACCGGATCTCCCAACCTTCAGGCAGAGGATCCTCATTCTGCAGCCTGCACACCAACAAGCATAATGATGAGCACCAAAGGGTAAAAAAAAAAAAAAAAAAAAAAAAAAAAGACATTAATAATGAAAAACGGTGCAGGAGTGCAAGAAGTACCCTTGAGTGCGAGGGTCTTCCCACTGTGTGGTCTTTGTGTTGTGATTAACAAAATACACTCGATCGTTGGAATCCACGCGTCTCTCTGGAGACGAATGAGGAAAACGTTGAAACAAATATCACACATTCTTCTTAACCTCAAATCCAAAGCCACCTACATGCATCTCCCATATGTTCAGCTAAGTGGCTAAGGCTTAAAGGTTTTGGTTAAGTGCCTTGCTAAATGGCCCAAGTAGTCAATCTGGGTAATACAATGTACGTACAACGACTGACTTACCCCAACCAGGAGGTAGTGGCCCCAGGGGGTCATTTTCTGCAGACATCATGGAAGCCTGCCAAAAAAAGCAAGCAGACAATCTACGAGTGGTGTAAACAGAACTAAAGCCCTCAAATTGAATATCTCCACCACCTGACCGAGGGTCTTCCAGCTAAATAATCTAATCAACAGCAGACGGGGATGAGATTAATCAGTACATCAATAGCTCAGCTAGTTGCTGTGTAAATTAGAGGGCAGCACTTGCCCAAGGTAGAATTCTGAAGTGGTGCGTGAAGTAGTAGAGAATGAAACCTCAGCCAGGTTGGAAAATTAAAGTAAAAAAAATATATATATAGTAATGACGTGTAAAACAGCAGCAGGGCCGTGTATAATGCATGTATGATGTGGCCACGGTACCGAGTAGAGGTATCGCTGGTTGAACTGATGCATAGCTCCCTGTAGCTGACTTCTCTGGGACTGCCACTGCTCGAAGTTGCGCACCGACTCCATGGTTGGCCTCTGCCACGTGGTGGTCCGCGTGTTGTGGTCTACGTAGTAGATCCGACCGCGGGTATCCACTCGCCTCTCCCAACTACGGAACACGCACAACAGGTAGACGTATACCAATGTAAGTAGGGCGCTACATATGAAGAAAAAATAAATAAGCAAAAACTCTGTCCACTTCAATGCTGCGTTTACAACTAGGAATGTGGAATGTTTCGATTTGGAATCACATACTTCCTTTATTAATGAGTAAAAAAAAAAAAAAAACACCTTGGCTCATCCAGACAGCCGGTACTGTCTCAGTAGAACTCACCCTGCTGGCAGCGGCTGTGGCCGTTCCCACGTTGTGGTTCTTGTATTGTGATCGACATAATAGGTTCGGCCATGCGGGTCCTTTCTCTGTTCCCACCTACAGGGACAGACGGAAGACCTAATTGCTGAATTTGATGTAATAAAGACACGTGCCAGTGTTCTCATACTGTAGAAATCAGTCCCTGAAGTATTTGCAAAAATGACTAATTCATTTGAGAAACAAAAAAAATCATTTGGGCTGAGCGACGTTGCAATGAGGTCTCTCAACAAGTATTTAGCCACCTACAGTACAGCGATTACGTAAAGGATTATATACTTATTAATTACTTTTAGGGGGGGTAATTAAATATCGATATTTGGTTTGGCGATACTGTATTGATTCTCAAAAACACAATATCCATATTTATCAAATAAAAAAATATTATACAGTATATACATATATAGATACACACACACACGTTGTTCTGGTTAAATAAATGGTGGCGTGTTTTTAATGGCAGCTCTACTAAAATGATATCCTATCCCTAAAATAGGAAATGTCCAAGAACATCGCTTTGCTTACAGTATCGCAATATATCGTATTGCAGCCCCTGTATCGTGATACAGATCGCGTCACCAGATTCTTGCAGATCCACAGCCCTACTTACTTTGATGGGTTCATAGTTAAATTTAATGCCATACTTGCCAAGAAGCTGTCATCCGTATCGTTATATTTGCATAATTATTATTGTCATAATTGGGTGGTGGTAGCTCAATGGTATAAGGCTCTGGGTCAGTGATCAGAGGGTCGGGGGTTCAAGCCTTGCACCAGGCAAGCTACCGTCAT
>JAOUQX010000036.1:5172508-5186564 GCA_028566295.1 Liobagrus marginatus
CAGATATACAGTATAATAATGTAAATATACGCTCGGTAGAATGGGGCAGATATACTGTACAATAATGTAAATATACGCTCGGTAGAATGGGGCAGATATACAGTATAATAACATAAATATCCGCTTGGTAGAATGGAGCAGATATACAGTATAATAACGTAAATATACGCTCGGTAGAATGGGGCAGATATACTGTACAATAATGTAAATATATGCTCGGTAGAATGGGGTAGATATACTGTACAATAATGTAAATATATGCTCGGTAGAATGGGGCAGATATACAGTATAAAAACGTAAATATACGCTCGGTAGAATGGGGCAGATATACTGTACAATAATGTAAATATACGCTCGGTAGAATGGGGCAGATATACAGTATAATAACGTAAATATCCGCTTGGTAGAATGGAGCAGATATACAGTATAATAACGTAAATATCCGCTTGGTAGAATGGAGCAGATATACAGTATAATAATGTAAATATACGCTCGGTAGAATGGGGCAGATATACAGTATAATAACGTAAATATCCGCTTGGTAGAATGAGGCAGATATACAGTATAATAATGTAAATATACGCTCGGTAGAATGGGGCAGATATACTGTACAATAATGTAAATATACGCTTGGTAGAATGGGGCAGATATACTGTTAAATAAGGTAAATATACACTGGGTTAAAGATAGTTTTCTTTTGAATCTGGTTCCATTACTATTTACTACCTGAAAGCCCATTTCAATAAAATTATCAAATATGGTTCCACTTACGATTTCTTTTTCATGTCATATTAACTAGCTACTGTCATGTCTGGGTCGCTCATTAGGGGCCTAAATCAAAATCAAAATTTCTGGAACACTGCTTTGTGACACTATTGCTTAAAATAATGCTTTATATTTCAGCCTGAGAAGTGGTAACTCGGTGGTTAAGGCGTTGGACTGCTGATCGGAAGATTAAGGATTGAATTCCCAGAACCACCAAACCGCCACTGCTGGGCCCCTGAGCAAGTCATTTACCCCTCAAATGTTCAGTTGGATGAATGAGATAAAATGTAAGTGGCTTTAGATAAGGGCATCTGCTATATGCCAGAAATGTCAACTGGATAAATGAGTTAAATTCAGAGGCGGTAGTGACAGTAGCAAAGTATTTTTACTTTACTCAAGTATCTGTACTTAATCAGTCTTTTTCTTTGGAAATCTATTACTTCAACTCATTACGTTCCAAAGCATAATGCTTTTTTACTTAACTTTTTACTGCACTACATTCCATTAAAAAGGTTTTTTTACCTTTACAAATTTAATACTTTAAAAATGTTTGCACGTTCTTACTTGTGTTCGAGTAAAACCTTTGAATCACTTTTACTTGAGAAAAAGTAGGAAAGTACTAATTTCTAATGTAATCTAATGTTAATATGAAACTTAATGCAGTAAAAAGTACAATATTATGCTTTGGAACGTGTTGAAGTGAACTAAAAGTTTTCCAAAGAAAAACCCTGTTATAAAGTGCAGATACTTGAAAGATGTACTTAAGCAGAGTATAAATACTTCACTACTGCCCATCTCTGTTAAGTCGCTCTTGATAAAGAAGTCTGCCAAATGCTGTGAATGTAAATACTCCAGAAAGCAATGTGCAGACTAAATCAGGACATTTCCACAAGATTTCTAAAAGCGTACCACTTTTCTCCATTGTTAAACGAAAGAGTGTTGTTTATACCACTTTGGCAAATAGAGAACAGAAGATCACTGTGAAGCTTATGATTCTAAATGACCTATCATTGCTTTGTTACATGCCAGCCAATTAAATTACCAGCCACGTTGTTTCGAAACATGGCTCAGAAGAAGACATAGCCAATTTGATGTACTTTGGAGTAAATGTATGTTGGCTATCTTCCTTCTGATTTAAATACAGTATTGTAACACAGGTAAGAGACCTGTTATACACTGGAACTGCCAATGATACATTTGCATTACATGCTATTATCTTGTAATCAAGAAATCGAAGTATAATTTGAGCAAAAATATATTGGTCCCAATCTGTAAAGGAGTGCTCGTTAATTGGATGCCAGATGGTAATGCACACGGCCAATGCAGCATTTTGCAATTTAACTGTGTAGCCAACAGGCTAATGTTGTTTTACTAAGCTCTGGTCTGGTGGATAAATGGACAATCAAATTATTATGTGTGAATCAAAAGTAATATATCAAATCAATCAGTAAACTACTGATGATTAGTTTTAGTTTTCTTCTAAAATTGTTGTAAATCTGACACAGATAGAAGGAGTAATTGGACCCCATAACCTTCAGTGTGCCAAGCTTTAAAGCTAACCGAAATATTTCGGTACCTGCTGTAGATTTTCAAAGCAAAATCATTGGTCCCAGACTCAGATGTAAAGGCTCACTGAATGAATTTAGCAAGGAAGAAATTTCCCTGTACTTTCCTGATTTATCTCTAAAGCTTTGAGGTATGTTGCAGATGACGTTACCGTTTAGAGAGATTAAAGCTATGGTCAGGCGAGAACGATCTGACACAGGATGATGACAGTTTGAAAAATTTGGAAATCGTCTGATCTCTCTGACCGTCTGTCAAACTGAATAAAAAATGATTACCATAAATAGTTTTCCACCAGTGTGATCTCAATTAAGATAATGCATTTTGGATTTCAGCAGAAGCTTGCTGTGAATAAATTTGGCAATCATCAATTTTTTTTCAATGTATGGGGCAAAGATTTTTAGAGATATGATGTACAAGACAGTAGTATTTATTCAACATTCAACATTCATTGAAATGGCACTGACTGTCTCAGTGATGATGCAGACAATGAGAATGGCAGGGAATACGATTAGAATAAGGTTTCAGGTTTTAAGGCCGACTTAGTGATTTGGGGGACCTAAGTGATTTCTGGAATGTGGCCCCGACAGTCAAACGTTAAACTCAAAACACTCTTACGATATATTCATTCATTCATTGTCTAGCGTTTATACTGTTCAGGGTCGTGGGGGCGTTGGACTTTATCACAGATAACTTAGTGTGTGTGGCGGGGTACATCCTGTACAATCTGTAGTTAATCACAGCACTAACACTTAGAGACAGACAACCATTCACACACACATTCACTCCTATGGATAATTTAGAGTAGCCAATTAATCTATGCCCAATCGCATGTGTTTGGAGATAGGAGGAAACAAACTGGAGTACCCAGAGGAAAACCTGCACACGCACAGGGAGAACGTGCAAACTCCACACAGAAACAACCTGCCACCTAGTATATATAAATTGATTTTGGTATGTAATAGTAAATTTTATCCAAATTTTCATAGCAAAAACAAACTCTAGTACAAAGTCTATCAAAGAATACCACTTAAGTCAGAAGTTATTATTATTATTATTATTATTATTATTATTATTATTATTATTATTATTATAAGTAGGAAGAATATTTCCTTTTGAGCTGCATAGGAAAGTGTTTTTTTTTTTTCAAGACAGTCAGAACTTCAGATGTATTTGTCGGAGGCCTCCTAATTCCCAAGAGCCCTAAGTTGTAAGGCTGCTTACCTTACTTATTTCCTTGTGAAATATGTGATGTAATTTGCAGGTGATGCATTCAATTTGTAGTGTCTAAAGTATGACTAATCCTTCTGTTCGTTCCAGAAGATTTATTTAATACTTTAATAATTTAATTAAACTAATTGGAATTTAATAATAAGTTATAATTTTCTTTTTGAGATGATACTGATATCAGAGCTCAAAGTGTCAGTACTGATCTTCTGTCACAAACACCATGACAGGAACATGCTTTGAGACACTTTCTAACCTCTATTCGATTAAAAATATTAACATCAGAATGATATGGTTGTTTAAGAACTACTATAACCCTCTCCTGGAAAGTCATCATCATTATTTCAGCAGACCCCCGCAAAGGATCCAGAATGCACCTGTCAACTTATTTTTAATTTCACCCTAATTTGTTCTATGTTCCCCTATGTTTCCCCTATAATTTCTAATGGTTTTCTGCCTCCATAAGATTTAGCACAGATGCTAGAACACAAAGTAAAAAAACAGAGCAGTCCAGACAACTGAGGGTAAAGGGCAGTACTCATGAGCCCATCAGTGGGAGGTTGGTGGTTCTGGGAATTGAACATATGACCCTATAATCAGCATCCAACACCTTAACTACTTAGCTATACCACTTGCTACTCATTCAGAGCACTGTTCTTTTAAACCTAAATGCATCACTTGACATCCTTCAAACACTACAGGAATGCATCACTTGACTTCTCACATCTCTAAAAGAATCTATGCAGAACATTTTTCTTTTGAGCCACATGCATCACTTGACTTCCGTATCTTGCAAGATACATGTTAAACAAAACTCCATTCTATCAAAAAAAGGTTTATTTGGGTCACATAAACATTACAGCGCAGTAAAACTCTTTCTTTGTATATTGCATAGTGGAGGATCAGCCATGATACATGATTACAGGGGCTTGGAGTGCAAATGTCTGAGCACCAACCCAGAGCTGGGACAATTTGAGCCACCCTGTTGATTGCCCTGTATCCCTGCTTCTCAAGAAGTCAGGGTCAAAACAAAGGCTCAGACAAAAGCAAAGAGACTTAGGCAGCAGTCTATAGCAGCAGCTAGGCAATGTTGGGGCTTGAGCCACAAATTTTTTATCAGTTACCAAGAGCCATAGCCAGTAGAACCAGTGACTCGCATAATGAACTTCTCTTGGCTGTACGAATATTTGAAGTTCTGACTGTCTTGAAAAAAAAAAAAAAAACACTTTCCAATGATGTTCAAAAGTAAATATTCTTCAAATTTCTGACTTAAGTGATACTCTTTGATAGACTTTGTACTAGACTTTGTTTTTGCTATGAAACATTGGTTAATATTTACTATTATATCCCAAAAGTTGACAAAAGTTGAAAGTTAGCACGCCTGCCTCATAGCAAGAAGGTCATGGGGTCGATTCTCACCCAGGGTGTTTCTGTGTGGAGTTTGCTTGTTCTCCCCGTGCTTGCGTATGTTTTCACCGTGTACACAGGTTTCCTCCCATCTCCAAACACATATGATTGGGCATAGGTGAATTAGCTACGCTAAAATGTCCATAGGAGTGAATGTGTGTGTGTTAATGGTTGTCTGTCTCTAAGTGTTAGTCCTGTGATTAACTGCTGATTGTACAGGATGTACCCCACCTCACACCCTAAGTTATCTGGGATAGACTCCAGCGCCCCATGACCCTGAACAGGATAAACGCTAGATAATGGATTAATGAATTCATATATACTCATGGTGAACCTGTGCCAATTTGGTTGACATGAGTGAAACATAATAAGGTCTTTTGGGGTTATAGGCCCTCATACCCAAGGTTCAGCATTTTGTCTAGTGTCTTCTGTTCACTAAATTTGTAGAAAGAGCACTTATCTAAGGTTTACACAAATTTAAATAACAGAAACGGTAAAGTACATTAGAACGTGTAGTGATTTCTAAGCAGTTAAACAGATTCTCGCTGAAAGGTCACAGTGAGGTTTATGTTTCCCTCAATCTGTGTGTTAAAGGAGAGATACTGGGATCACAACACGCTAGTTTGGTGAAGTAAATGATTTCTGACATATATAACACCTTACAGCACTTTAGTCACTAAAAACAACACACAGCTCTAGCGACTACATTTCAGGACTATACTAGGCACCTAAAATCTGACATTTCTAGGCATCTTCAGAATGCCACTCTCAGATCCGCAGTAGAAAATAGTAGTTTTAACTGAAACAAACTTCAGGGAATGTGTTTGTACCGACTCCACTTCTGTTTTTCCCATTTCAAGGGGTGTTTTCTGTGTTCTTCTTGTAATCAGGCCCAAGCTTGAAGGGCAGCATCTGTTTTACCACTATTGAGACTAAGTTTAGCATGGCAGTTTTTGCACAGAAGAGATTGCTCAGCTCTGTTCCCAATGGCTAAGGGGTGGAATTTCCAATTTTCTCAGTGCACAGAGACATATCAGTCTAAGTGCACTTTCCCTCCTACACCCTGTAACATTGCCAACCTGTAATTTGGGCTCTCCTTCAGCTTGCCACACTGATACTGGCTTAAATGAGCCTTTAGGGGGTGAAAAGTGCCAAAAGATTACATTAACATAGAGCAGGGTTCGTAAGTTCACCAATAATAGGGAACTGTTCTATTGATTTGAGTTAAATGAACAGGAAAATAAATACAATAAAGTGTTTACTATGGCTTTTGTTATATTATTTGACGAAATACCTGTGGGCATGCAGCGGGTATCATTGCTACTTCACAACACTAGGGTCTTTGGTACAATCCTGAATTAGTTTGGTTATTGTCTAACCGTCCCATCTGGGATTTCCAATGTGTCTATGCATGCTTTTTTAAATTTTTTTATTTTTTATAATAGACTGGCATTCCATCCAGGATTTAGTCGAAATCCCCCATCACCCAGACTACGATAAATTAGTATCCTAGTACCGAAGATGAATGAATGTTATCCATATACTAATCAATATATCATGGCATTCTGTGAGTCTTACTATTTAGTGCACCCTTTGCAGAATAAGCCAGTTCTAGTCAGAAGCATCAGCACCTTTTGTGTTATAAATGGAGATAGAAGTAATAGTTTAAAAGCATCTGTATCAAAATTACTATTGCTACGCTGAGACAAAGGCAAGATAAAGAGTATGCTCCTCTGATAAATGATCCACCCTTAATGGTTTCATCATTAATTATGGTCTAATTAGAACCCGACCTGCAGGCCTGCGTTGGCTCAGGTCTGGATGTCACAAGCCCTCATTGAGGTTGTCACGCTACTGATCTGACACACAGCATGCTTTCCCTTGGCCTTAATTGCATGTACACTGTGAGTAATTATGCTGGACCAATGGAGTGCTGAAGGCACTGGGCTCCTCTCCAGTCTAACTCGAGCAAACACTTCTACTTAGCAGCTTTTTCAAGCTAAAGTACCACTACACACCTATTGGGACAGTAAATCACACCCCTCGAGGCCATCCACCATTGGAATAGACCTTTAATTATTCAGCACACTGCAGGATACAGAGTATAAGGCTCATTCCGGAGTATATAATAGATTAAATATTAAGTGATGTAAAACTTATGGTGTAATAACTGTTACCGGACATGACTGAACATCTGGAATAAACGTTTTGGAAGACAAATTGTTTCACAGTGAATGCAAGTTAAAAATTAATGTTCACTTTTTGCACGTTTGTATATTTTCTTCTGTTGATATTTTCATTTGTTACATTTGCACAGTATGATACTTTTATTTAACACTAAATATTTTAGTCCTAAGTGTTTGCATTCTACAGTTTATAACTTTATTTCTTTTTAAACATGGATCTACATATAGACATAATTTGTCAATGACTGGGAAAGAGACTTTTCCATGGTTTTAGAGACTTAATTCTTTAATTGGACAAAGAAAAGCACATTATAATTGCCCAGTGGAAGACAAGTAGCCAAGAAATGTTAGCTCTGCTTGTACTGTATATCAGCCAATAAGAACAAATAAGATTTAAAACCGATGCAACCGAGTACAATTACTGTTGGTATTCTTCTAAAAATTGATCCGCCATTTATGTTTAAGCCCAAAGCATAATTATAGAATAGATATAAGGTCAGACATTCAAAACTATGAATTTCGAATTCATTCATTCATCCATAATCTAGCGCTTATCCTGTTCAGGGTCGTGGGGGCGCTGTAGTTAATCCCAGATAATTTAGTGTGTGAGGTGGGGTACATCCTGTACAATCAACAGTTAATCACAGCACTAACACTTAGAGACAGACAACCATTCACATACACATTCACTCCTACGGACAATTTAGAGTAGATAATTCATCTATGCCGAATCACATGTGTTTGGAGGTGGGAGGAAGCCGGAGTTCCGGGGGAAAACCCTCGCAAGCATGGGGAGAACATTCAAAGTCCACACAGAAACACCCTGGACGTGAATCAAATTTATGACCTTCTAACTGTGAGACAAGCGTGCTAACCACTCTGCCACCGTGCCGCCAATTTCATATTCACAATAAGATAAATAGGACATAAGATCAGATCTGGTTTAAATCCTAAATCTTATTTGACTTCATATTTGAAATGTATTTAAGTGTAGCTACAACCCTTCAAATATAATTTTGATAGATTCCTCTGTAATTAATTGAATGAATAAAACGAGGTTGTTGTTTTTTTTGCTACATAAGTGTTATCTACTGATAATTTTAATAAAGTGTAATCAGACCTCAGTGAGGGTTTATTCACTAGGAATGATAAAGAGGAGTTAAAAGTAAAACTGAAGACATATGAAGGCATCCATACATGCTCAGTTTAGTTTAATTATCGGCTCATTAAGGCTTGGCCAGTCTAATAAATGAACTCAAATGAGGGGTATCGGCGCTTTATTTCTGGAAGCAGCTGCTGTCAGCTACTTGTGCGATCAAATCCTTTCTGTCTTTGTCTGCCTTCCCTACATCCTTTGTCCCTAGAGCATCACCCCAAACTCACAGTACACAGCACACAGCACACACTTGACTTATTTCCCTTTGATGAAACTCACAGCCATTGACAGCTATTTAGGCTTTTGATTTATTGGAATCCAGTCGAGGCCAGTGCTGAGTCACTGCCTTTCCAGTAAAAGGAAAATTAGATTTTTTTTTATACTTTTTTTTTTATACAAAAGCTTCTTGTCTGTCCATCAGAACACCTAGAGACATCGGCTTGTGATACACTTCCTGAGATCTGGGAACAAAAAAAAAGATACGTGGACACAAATGATCACAGGACGCAAATACTATTGAAAGTAAAGCGTGATGTGTAGCTCCACATTTGGCAGCATTAGAAAAGCATTTAGTTTCTGGAAGACTGGACAAAAACAACATCAATTAAGAAAGCACATTTGTCAGCTTGATAAGTGGGCTGCTTTTATATGCGGAATTTACTTAAGCAAAACCTGAAGGAGGAAAGAGTAATATATTCAGTCCGGATCTACAAAAAAATCAGCACAAAGCATATTGACTGACTTTTACCGTATTTAGAATTCTCACTTTGTAGAAGTTTATAGTGCAAATTAGTTAGTTTATGAGTGTAAATGGTATTCATATGCCATTTTTTTATTTTATATTTTTTTATTCAAAACATGATAGATAGGGACCAGGCTGACATTGGTGTGTGTTGTCTGGTTATCTTCACCAACATACCGAGGCCTTGTCTGTTTCAGTGCAGCCTAATTGAATTTGGATGAGTACAAAGCATCTGATTTAGCACACACTCAGTAACAGATGGAAACAAGATAGCACTTACTGTAATTAAAACATTAGAATGAGCAGGGCTTGTGAATGGCCTTCATTACCCTGCTGTTACCTCAAATCTAAATAAGCATGTCGGCAGCTCCAGTCAAAGTGGATTTTGGTGCAATCAGTTGATTTGCTCAGCTGCGATATATATATATATATATACACACACACACACGACAAACATGCAAAGGATGGAGAGACGTATTTTATTTTCAAACCTTACAATTATTCGCATATCATCAGCTTGAATTTTGTTGCTTTCTTTCACTTGCATAACCAATATTCATTCAATCATACATTATCTAGCGTTTATCCTGTTCGGGGTCGTGGGGATGCTGGAGTCTATCCCAGATAACTTAGTGTGTGAGACGGGGTACATCCTGTACAATCAGCAGTTAATCACAGTACTAACACTTAGAGACAGAAAACCATTCACACACACACATTCACTCCTATGGACAATTTAGAGTAGATAATTCACCTATGCCTAATCACATGTGTTTGGAGGTGGGAGGAAACCAGAGTACCAAGGGAAAACCCACGCAAGCACGGGGAGAACATGCAAACTCCACACAGAAACAACTGGTTGGGAATCGAACCCATAACCTTCTTGCTGTGAGGCAGGAGTGCTAACCACTCTGCCACCGTTCCACCCTATATCAACATTGACTTTATATAAATAAAAGGTAAATATAAAGAAAATTATATATAAAGCCACATTTTAAAATTGTGGCACAGGCTCGTATAGTGGTGTATCCCAGCTTTATGTGCTTTACAGTATGTATTACTGGTGGCTGGTGGTTTTTAAAACGCAAGAAGCACACTAGTTTGAAAAGTAACTTAAAAACTGACTGACTAACTAACTAGCCAGCTAGGGTGTACTGGAAGATCAATGATTAGCTTAAATCCGTTAAAACGCATTTACAGAAGTAATTAGGAAATATATGACGAGCCATAGTACCACTAATCAGAGCCATGGTGGCCGTCCTCAGAGTATGACGCTATGGGCAGTGAGCTACTCCAAATATATAGCTCTAAAAACCGTTGGGTGCTTCAGACTGAACCTGAAGTTTATCAATGGAAATCTGAGTTTTAGTGACAGCTCAGAAGGTACATAGAACACTTTGTAAGGTCAGCCTCTATAGATGGCATCCAAGAAAAAAACCTCTGCTCTTTCGCTAAGAGTGTCTCTGAAAATATCTCTGTCACAGAGTTTGTCTTTGCCACGGTCACCTCTGGCTTGCTGATTAGCGACGAATTCAAATGGTTTGTGGAAAAGCTACATTTGGTTATCTCATGGTTATAGACTTATGATTATCTCATTTATTCAACTGAGCAGTTGAGGGTTAAGGACCTTGCTCAAGTCCCAGCAGTGGCAGCTTGGTAGTCCTGACACTTTTCAGTTGTTCAACATAAGCTACCACGTTCTATTGTACACTGGAAGGTGCTATACAATGAAACTTTTATACAATTTTAACTTGGATAAAAAACAAGAAAAAAGCATTTTGAAGAGGAGTCTTTGTTCAGTTGAGGCCCATATCAGATTATTCGTCTCCCCAATGGAGACCAGCATATTTGACGTGAACCTTGCCAGAACCACCAAAGTCTTGACAGTCAAGCACGAGTATAATAATATTTGACTGCATGAGTGCAGTAGGTGTTAAGAAGGTGATATTTTTAGATGGCACTTTGAAAACCGGTGGATATCCCAACATACTTAGCTGAGAAGATGACTAGCAGGGTCTACAAGCTTGGCGAAAAAGGAGTATTTCAGCATGATAATGATCCAGAGTGCACTACTGCCAAACACACGGCAGAGTTTCTAAAGAAGAAAGATGTCAAATCTGTGGCCTGGCTGAGTGTGTAACCTGACTTAAATAGAGTAGAAGACCTTTGGGGTATTTTAAAGAGAAAGGAGGATCAACAACCCTGCACCCATGCTCAACACTGTCATCAAAAATAAACGATAATAATTAAAAAAAGATGGACAAATCAAGAGAAAAAAAAAACAGCGTATTTAAGAGTATTTTAAAAATACTAATTATCTCAGTAATGAGAAATAGATTGATGTTTGTTGCATTGAACTCTAATTTCCCAGCACTGCCAAGCTACCACTGCTGGGCCCTTGAGAAAGGCCCTTAACCCTTAACTGCTCGGTTGTAAGTCGCTCTGGATTACAGCATCTGCCTATTGCTGTACATGTAAACGTAATTTGGGGCCTGTATTTTTAATATAGGAAATCTAAATGGTTAGTTTTACACAAGAGCATTCACCGTACTTTCATACCTAATGTTAATTTATTTACTACATGTTGATACAGTGCTGAATTATTTGCCATTTAAACTAATATTGCAATCATGTGCAGGGATGTGCTTTTGACCTTTGTATAATGTACATCCTATCAATATATTAACACTCATCCTTGAGATATTACAGTTATAAAAGAAGATAATAAAATAATAATAAGATAAAATGGGCATGGTGGCAGAGTTGTTAGCATTCCTGCCTCAAAGCAAGAAGGTCAATCCCGTTCAGGGTGTTTCTGTGTGGCGTTTGCATGTTCTCACCGTGCGTGTGTGGGTTTTTCCCCGGGTACTATTTTCCTATATTTTATTTATATGCACAATACTTGCTGCCTCATAGCCAGAAGGTCATGAGTTCGATTCCTCCACAAGTTGTTACTGTGTGGAGTTTGCATGTTCTCCCTGTGTTTGTGTGGGTTTTCCCTGTGTATTCCGGTTTCCTCCTGCCTCCAAACACATGTGATTGGACATAGGTTAAGTAACTACTCTAAATTGTGCATAGTATTGAATGTGTGTGTGAATGGTTGTCTGTCTCTACGTGTTAGTCCTGCCATTAACTGCTGATTGTACAGGATGTACCCCGCCTCACACCCTAAGTTATCTGGGATAAATGCTAGATAATGAATGGACGAGTGAATTTCTACACACACACACACACACACACACACACACACACACACACACACACACACACACACACACACACACACACACACTATTATAAGCGGTGTAATAGGACAGAAGTTGCTCCAGTTGCTCATGTTGGTTGAAAGTTTGGAATCCAAGCCCAAGGCCAAACCACCAAAGTTGGGCCCTTTTAGCAAGCCCCCTAATGCTTTTTGCTCCAGGGGGCTGTAACATGGTAAAAATTGTGCTCTGACCCCAACTTTATAACAAGCTGAGATATGGAAAGAGAAATAGTTCTCCGTACCATAAAGTACACGAGGCAATAAGAAAGGCTTCTTCTATTACATATTTCAAAATACTCACCAAGATATTAAAAGAACTCAAATTAGCCGTGAAATCATTTACAAATACCAGCTTCATTGGAAATGTAGCCAAATTGAGAATGCCCCAGGAATGTAAAAATGTAATAATTATTGTCAATGCCCCATTTTGAAAATGCAAACACACAAGCCAGAACACATTGAAATGAGCACTCTGTCAAGATGTTATCTTCTTTGTGTGCACGAGATTGAGACTACACATGAACGAAAGGTCATGCACACGTTTGTCAGATTATACATTAGAAATTAAATGTGTCAGAGCAATAAATCAGGCAAAGCGGACTCTCCTTTGACAGGTCACAGTCATGCAAAGAGATAGCGACAGCTTTTGCCGTCTTTCCAATCGCTCAGCATGACATTTTCCTTGAAGGGAATTCAAAGCGAAGGAATGACAGAGTTGTTTTTTTTTGTTGTTTTTTTTTTTTTTGAACAGCACCGTACCTTTTATACCTGCCAAATACAAGCTGTGCCTATTCATGCACAATCATAACTATCTTCTTGTTCGCGAAAAAGAGAAAACATGTAAAACCATCCGTTATTTTATTATTTATTCCGTAAGCAACATTTTGTAGAAGGATGTAAAAAGGACGTGGACTGTACGCTACCTGCTAGACCTCTTACCAACATATATGGGAGGCACACCTGATTTATTCTTTCTGACAACAGACCTCAGCATGCAACTGATTCATACTGATCCTTGTCCATTCCATGCACGCAAACCACACGGCGGTCAGAACATGGCACAGGAGAATTTTAAAGCTTTCGCTTTACAGTCTGTTCCGTTATGGCCTCGTGATGCCTTGAATTTGCTGCTAGAGGTTTTATAGGGTGGCCAAGGGAGGAAAAAAAACATATTTCCTGCTTTGCTGAGTGAAATGTTCTGTGCAAACAATCGAAGTGGAGATTTATTCAGGTCTCAGTCTACACAAAGAGGAAATGGAATTATTGATACGGACACATTGGTACGTGGGGGGGGGGTTTGGCAGCACAGGCTGCATACTTACATAATCTTAACAATTCACACAATTCAGCTTGTATGTAAAAAAGATTGGGGTTAGCACTGGGAAGGAGTGTAGCCTGTGTCCCATTATTTATGAATGAAATTAACACTAAGTACAATTAAGTACAGTAACACTTGCAGAATTTTGACCCTTTGTCCTGCACGTCGCATATTTACAGAATGTCCCACATTTTCATCAGTGTGTGTTAGTTTTTAATGATCATATTATTTAACTGTGTGTGCGTTATTTAATTCTTTTTGAGGCGTAATTTCACCCATACTTAACAACCATGCGTCAGAACTAGCATCACACCTCACGCTAACGCAGGCATTTTTCTTTTTTTAAATTGTGGCTTTCATCCAATGGTTGAAAAGAAATGAGTAAACACGCTCACTAAGCGCTTGTGACAGCTGTCAATCAAACTGT
>JAOUQX010000036.1:5282307-5303628 GCA_028566295.1 Liobagrus marginatus
TATAGATAGATAGATAGATACAGTGATAGTGGGGTGACTGTGTTTTATTATAGTATATTACAGTGACAGTGATATATATGTGCATCATATCATACAAGATGCATGTGAAGCAAGTGTGCGCTTTTAGCCAACAAACTGTTTTAGGTCATATGTACTGTAAATCCTCTATATTTGCTCTAAGATAACATTTTTCAACGTTCTTACCTCATCGTCCACTCCCACACTGAGTCGCCAAGGGTTGCTGGTGCTCATGATGGCAGACATTATTAACTCTTGTTGAAAAGAAATAGACGCTTTGTTGCTGCAAGTCACTGTACGAATAAACACAGTATTAAATTTAGTGTTGCACACAAAACGCTTATAGATCCGTTAAGGACTTCTAAATGGTGATAAAGGACCTCCTAGATGGAGTGTGTGCAAAATCTTCTGGAACATATTTTACATTTACACACACTAACGTCTCATTCAGTGGTTAAGGTGATGGACTGTTGACCGGATGATCGTGGGTTGGATTCCCAGCACCGCCCAGCTTGGTCCCTGAACCCGCCAACTGTTAGATGTATCAATGGGATAAATATGAGTTCCTCTGTATAAGTGTCTGCTTATTGGCAGAAATTCAAAGGTAGCAAAGTGACAAAGAAGCAACTTGGCAGAGTATAAATGTTCTTGATCAAAGTCTTTGATTTGAGGTCTATAAGTTGAAGTTGGTGGTTGGTGGTTGGTGGTGCACATGTTGCACTATGGTCGGCGCTATATTCTATGTATCTGTCCTGTGGTGTATTATATTGTACTGTTTGGTTTGCACAGTCTGCACTTGTTGCACTTTTGTAGTACGTAGCTGTGTGTTACCTATGTGTAGCACCATGATGCTGGAGAAACGTTGTTTCGTTTCATTGTGTATAGCATCAGCTCTATATGGTTGAAATGACAATAAAGCTTCTTGAACTTTAACTTGAACTTGACCGTACTTCTTTGCAAAATGATACAAATTCAGGAGGTTTTGTACGATGCAGATCCAGGCATATTACATTTTCACTACAAATTCATTCATATCCAGCTTGATCAATGAGGTCCAATGAGAGGCCTTCAACAACAACCTAATCTGAAAACTCTCTCTCTCTCTCTCTCTCTCTCTCTCTCTCTCTCTCTCTCTCTCTCTCTCTCTCTCTCTCCCTCCCTCTCTCTCTCTCTCTTTTTCTTAGCCAGTTACTACTTTTAAACAATTAACCTCTGGTCAACTGCTATAGAGGCAGGTAATTAGTTACGCAATAAGTTACCATTGCAAATGACGCAGAATGAAACCGAGTGACCGTTTGCAGTAAAAAATTAAACTGATCTGATGATGGAACATATAAATCAGTAATGCACGGTAGTGACAACCTTTTGCATGGTATGTCCTTCTGATTACAAATTATTATTATTTTTTTAGATCCCATTGTTAGCTCCCTCTCACTCTATCTTTTAACTATCAGTCCCTTATAGTATTGATCTCAGTGGTGCTCTCCTTCTTTACCTCTCTGTTGCTCTCGTCACAGTTCATCAGCAGCCTTGAATAATTCACTATGCGCCAGACATGGAATGCACCTCTGCTGAAAGATTCATAGTTCTCACTGCCGGCTCCCAGGCTGCCATGAAATATTGAGGGCTATTTGTACTTCATCCAGGGAAGCAAAACGCAATTAAAGGCAAAAGAAATAAATAAGAGTAATGAGTGTGCTGTGTGCTACCGAAGGATGACAAGTCAGGTTGGGCTGTGGAACTAAATATAGTAACCATGTGCTGCCATCCCAATTAAGTAATGTAGTCAAACATATAATTTACCTTGCCACAACCTGCAATTTCCCCCTCAGACTGAAATTGGGTCTAAACAGCATCGCCCTGATGGCTGACTGGAGCATCAGCAGGGTTTGATCCCTGATCCCTGGACTGTAGGACCATTTCTTTCAGGCTTTCTTTACCTAGAGGCTGTAATAGCATGGGAGAGCGGTTGCAGCTCAGGGCCCAAATACATGTGTGAAGAAAATTGAGAAATAATAGAAGAGAACACTTGACTAGATAAAAAAGATGGCGAGCGCTTGAATGTGTTGGATAGAAGCGCGAAGATAGAGAAAGGGATTAGTGAGTGTTGCTGGGTATCCAATTGCATCTTTGTATTTGTTTTATTAATATGGTTTTGACTATGCCTAACCTAGATAGATATACAAATGATACAGTGCAGTAAAGAAGACATGAATCATTGAGACCTTCTGTGTATACCTTTCACATCATGGGGCTTAGAGGAAAAAATCAGAGAGTGATGCATGGATGCATGGATGTATGGATCGAAGCAACATATCTGTGGCTCTTATAAGCTGAACTGAGTGCAGGGCACTACTGTAGTATCATATATTCAAAATGCATTTGAACACATTTTTCTCCAATATAACGCACCAACACTCTTGTCATACCAGTACCAACATCGTTTGCTAATATAATGCGAGTGTTAGTATAATGCGAGTGTGTTGCTAATTTGGTTTGGCATAAGCCAGTTCATTTTGTGTGCCAAATTCCATAAAATGATTTGTATTACAAAAGTTCTTCTCCTGCACAACTCCATTAATGTATTCTTATTTAACTGATGCTCGATTTAGTCCATAGTAAAGACTTTTTAGTATGTGGTTTGAGATAAAGCTTATTTGTGTGGGGGTGTGTGAGAGATTTCAGCCTTCTCACATCTCTTCATCTCCTTGGGCTATAGGTCTTCTCTGAGCTTAACGTTTCTCATTCATCCTTCTGAAATACTCTGATTCATTCTGCTTATTCATAGTTTTAGGTATGGTAACAGTCAGCTGCAGTGTACTTGTGTAGCATTTAACGGTACAGAGGGGTGGCAGAAGAGTGGCAGAGGAATGACAGAGGGATGGCAGAGGGGTGGCCGAGGGGTAGCAGAGGGATGGCAGAGGGGTGGCAGAGGGGTGGTAGAGGGATGGCAGAGGAATGGCAGAGTGATTAGCATTCCTGCTTCACAGCAAGAAGGTCATCGGTTCAATTCGCACCCAGTGTGTTTCTGTGTGCTTGTCCTCCCTGTACTTGCATGTGTTTTCCCTGGGTACTCCGGTTTCATCCTGCCTCCAAACACATGCGATAGGGCATATTTGAGTATATAGGAATGAATGTGTGTGTGAATAGTTGTATCAATTGATTAACTGACAATTGTCCAGGGAGAACCACGCCTGACAAATCCAGGAGCTGATTTAATTTGGTTTCTGTGCCCCACCTGCTTTAAACAGGCACATTATGTACATGTATTGCTGGTCACAGAAATGTTTTTTGCCATCACTCTGGATTTAGCTTTAGATCAGACTCAAGCTCTCAGTTAATCAATGGCTGATTTGTTTGGTGTTCGTTTGGCCAATATTGCCTGTGATAATCCAATTAAAACAGGGGGATATATTGTTTCTCAGATAGACATTTTGCTGGGACTAGTTGTCAGATTTGCTTATTATTTGTCTCTGTACAACTCTGCAAGAGCCGGTCAGGCATCAATCATCTTTCAGCTGGCTTGGAAAACATGAGGGAAATATCAGAATGATTTTCCTTTGAAAAAAAAAAAAAACTATTCTCAGAGCTACACAAAAAAGCAGTTTGAGGATTTGGGAATTGGGGATAGTGTGGATTGAGTATTTTCAACTTTTGATAAATATTGAATAAGCTGGCAAAAAGATCAAGGCTGGAAAAGAAAGCAACAGGGAAGCAAAGGAGCTGGCAACCATACTTCACAGAAAAAGCACTCGAAGCTAACACATGGCCTGCTGCACCAACTGACTGACGCATTGCAATCAGCCAAGGAAAGGTGGCGAGGACAAAGTGGTAAATCAAGCCACTGGTATTTACAGGACGAGCTAACGACAACAAAATATCCCCGACTTCACTTTTAATGTCAGGTCTCAACCTGAGATTGTGCATTAGCTTGACTGATTGCTGCAACCTGACAATTGTAATTATCCTGATGTCTTCAGTGAGGCAGGAGAATCCTTGCAGCAGAAAGCAGACTCCATCTCAATTAGTCGTCTCCTTTTGATCGTCCCCTTAGTCATTTATCCCATCTCGCCGAAAACACTTCAGTGGCTCTGTGAAGGACAGGAGATGTGGATGACGCATACTGCAGGACTGTGCTGAGGCTGAGTCGAGCCCTCAAAATGGTGACATTTGTCTCCTGAGGCTTTATTATCATTTGAAACTGAGATCTCAGCATATATTCAAAACAGTAGGTCTTTTCCAAGATTCGTTTCAGCTTTATTTAAAGAACTCGGTTTGGGTGCGTTGGAAAGAAATTGGTCAGTCCTAAATGCATGGCTGTACTGAAATGCTTTGGAAATGCAATAGAGATGAAAAGCAACAGGGATAAAAGAATTAGAAGATTTTGAGTCAACACCGGGTGTCAACAATTAAGAATCAACAGTTTTTTTTCTATTTTAATTCATTCATTCATTCATTCATTCATTCATTATCTAGCGCTTATCCTGTTCAGGGCCGTGGGGGCGCTAGAGCCTATCCCAGCTAATATAGGGTGTGAGGCGGGGGTACATCCTGTACAATCGGAAGTTAATCACAGGACTAACACTTAGAGACAGATAACCATTCACACTCACATTCACTCCTATGGACAATTTAGAGTAGCTAATTCACCTATGCCCAATCGCATGTGTTTGGAGGCAGGAGGAAACTGGAGAACCCTGGAAAAACCGTCACAAGCACCGGGAGAAGATGTCGCCGCACCTGATAAAAACGATGTCATCATTTACTTTGATGCAGTTCAGATACAAATAGGGTATTGTTAAACAATTTATGGCACTAGTGGCTGGTAGGATTTGGTTTGAGTGGGTTATAAAAATCTGTGTTAAAATTATAAAACCGTTATTATGTAGTTTTAGACATACAGCACAAAATCTCATCACTGACCTAAAACTGTTATGCATGCATCCATTGAAAGATGCGAAACTCCATTCGTACTGTAGCTGATGTTTTTTAAGTCAAGTGCTTTAAAGCCCATAATCATGACATATCTACTCTGAATTGCAAGTAAACAGAATAGCTGTGCCCGCCATTAACCAGCTCATTCATTCACATGACAAACCTTTTTGTCATTTGCCACTTTATGTAGATTATATAGTGTGAATACACCATAGTCTGTTTACGTCCAATTTATTTTCATCTATTAAAAGCAAATAAGAAGTGTTTTTTTAACATTGCATTATTGTACACACTAAGGTGCCAGGTTATGTTATTTGGCCAGAAAATGGAAAAATTGCCCCTGAAGCATGCACTTTAATTACATTATATATGTATACGTACACCTGTGTGGCAGGAACTTATAAAGTGACAAGACATTAATCTCTACTACTGTATATGATAAGTAAAGTGATTTACTGTCATCCCAAAATAAACAACAAATTAGTTATAAATTATACAAGTTGTTATTAGGTGTGATTAATAGAGAATATTTGCACATTGTTACAAACAGTTAAAGAAACCGAAGTGTGAATTAACTTTGTACATGTTCTGTACTGTAATGTCATGTACTGTTTTTAATGGCTATCCATGCTGTGAGCACAGAAGTTTAAATGATGTTTAGAGATGAATTTTTTTTAAACAGCTTTAATGACGACGTTTACTGTACTTGACTCTGGTACATAGATTATATATGTACAGTGTACAGCCAGCCATTCCTCCTGCTGTGAACTGATGTTAAAATGCACGTTATTAAGTAGATATGCAAAGTAGAACCTTTACATTAATTTGTTGACATCCAAAGTGCTTTACATTTATCTCTATTTACATCCAACTAAGCAGTTGAGGTTTAATGGGTAAGAGACTAAGACAAAGACCAAATTTGTCATCTATTCAAAACAAGCAATTTTTTTACTTAGGTAAATGATTTTTTAACAAAAACCACAGGAATATGTATATACTAGACTGTATGTATTAGTTACTGTATATACACATTTGGGGACTCTCTGTGACGCAGAATGGAGGCCATCAACCAAGAAGCATGAACAGATCCACCCTGTTGTTGAGCTAAAGATGCTTAGGTTGATGGTTCAATCATGTGACAAATGAAGATGTTCTAAGCAGAATGTGGGAGGCCCTGATTGAGCAGAAATGTTGGTGATCAGCCTTTGGTGATATGGCTAAATAATTCACAGCAAGAAGACCTCTGTGTGGCGAGAACAACCAACTGTTTTGAGCCAAGAGGTCCAAGGAGACTGCTTAGATAGAAGACTGAAGTCAGACTAAGACTGATGCTTAGAAGACTGAAGAAGTGGTAGACTGACAGCATCATTGAGAAAATGCGCTCTGTAGCCTACATCCCAGAAGATGTCCGATATCGAATCAAGTGAAGGCGATGCAGCAAAGCAGCGCTAACCCTAACCCTAACCCTAACCCTAACCCTAACACTAACCATGCAAACTCGAAGTTTCAACAAAAGAGAATGATATAGGAGCCCATTGCTTAAAGCACAATTAAACACTGCAGGTTCAAAATCGAAACATTTACTTGTATTAGCAGATAGCCTTATCCAGAACAACTTAGAGAACTGCTTTGTAGACTCGTGCTAGTACAAATAGGTCAGGGCACCATGTTGTTTCTTTCTTTCTTTCTTTCTTTCTTTCTTTTCTAAATTTATTGCTTAGTTGCTGAGTGTTTGGTAAAGAGGCAGGTCTTCCGTCTTTTGAAAAGCCAGTGACTCAGCTTTTTAGACTGTTTTGTACATTGATGGATTGACTCATGCTATGAGTTGTGCTAGCGGAAGCACGGCGCAATGTAGGGTTTGGTCCCTTCCTTCTCATAGGGGAAACTGGCTCATTTTGCCATTGTAGGCAAGGTTTTGAATCTTGTATGAATGTAGCAAGGTGGTGGAACTTTGATAACAAGAAGATGGGAAACAATTTGTGCGGATGATTTCTGGATCTGATAGTACACAGGGGAAGGCATGGCAGGAACAAGTCACAGAAGTCCAATTTGAGGTAACAATGTACTGATTGTTCATCTTAGTGTCCAAAGCAAAGTAAAGCAAAATGGAAGATCCTCAGAAACCTGTAATATGAACAGCAACAAGAACCTGCCATAGGAATCACAAGATCATGGTATTGGGATGTATCTCAAGGGATTTACAGCAGATTTGCTGGTATTAAACTGCATGTGATTACCTGGTGTCCATGATAAGAAGTCCAGCAGACATTCTTAGATATGAGCTGAAACATGACGCTTTGTGGCTGGAGAGAGAGGACTTGAGACTCATCTGTGTATGTTATTGATATCTATGTTCAGAAATGAAGGTGTCTTCAAATTGAAAACAGAAGGATGAGAGGAGAAAAAGCACTTATTTTTAGCTGTTAATTCCCTGCAATTGCTGCAGAGCATATCCAGCAACCATGAAACAGGACAAGAAGATTTTTTTGGTCTGAAAAATGGCAGGGCAGAGAATGTAAGTGAAGGAAGAAAGGAAAAGGGGAATGCATTGGTAACTGATTCAAGTGGTAGAAAGGAAATGGAATCGTATGCTGGATATGGTCCAATTGATCGAAAAACTACTAGAAGAACAAGATGACTTTATTTGACACATATGCATTTGAGTACGGTGAAATTTATTTTAATCCCCCCTTAAGAGGCTACATTTAGAACACTGGCTTAGCTGTGATGCCGCACCCCTTGAAGCGGCTTGCTTAATTGCCCAAAATTGGAACCTTGGTACAGCCAGGACTTGAACCAGGGGCTTTATTTAGGGTCCTGACAGCTGGAAAAAGGTTAGGTGGAGTGTTGGGAAAACCAAATGGATCAGAGATATGTGATATGGGTTGTTGACAGGCAGGGAGACTAAAATAAGTGGGGCAGTGCTACTGTATGTTAATATATAAAGTGGGGAATGTCAGCTGAAGGCCAGTTCCAGAACATTTCCTCCCTTGTGTGTTTGTGTTTGAGGTCAGGTCAAAATAGACGGAGAACCAGGAAAAGTGGTCAGACATAAAAAAGATTGTGGTCAGAAAGCAACATTTAAAAATATGCCTCTCTTCACTATGTTTTCTAGGGTGCAGGTGATAAATAAGAATAACAATAAAGAGTGAGGTAGCTGAGATGCTTTTTGGATACCAGACTGGCAGTTCCAAAGCCCACCTGCCACCATTGTCAGAGTAGTAGTTGGCATTGCTGGTAGTACAGCCTCAGCACTGTGTACTGTAGTAACACACATTCTTGTGTGGGGAAAAATAATAACATATAATACATTTTACAATAAGTAAAATGCATATGGAAAAACAGACATGTAGAGATTAGTGATAGTGATACTCATCCAATCTGTACTAACGCAACAATAGCAACAATAATCATAAGAATTGTAAGGAAGTAATGGCTAACTTGCATATGCTATATACTAGAAGATCCAAAATATCTCAATATAATTCACCCGCCACACAATTCACAGCATTCAGAAATTATTTCTCATCAGGGCCATAATCAATAAAACAGCCAGAATCTGGTTGTACCAAAACCATTTATTCATCCAAGATTGAAATCTGAAAATGTATTTTAAGGCACAGTACCGTATGCTATTATAGTAAAATAATAAAAATAAATGGGGGTACCTTTTCCCCTCTTTATTATTAGTTTTCTGTCCATTTATAGCTACCGTAAAAACACAGTCAGCTACACAATCCTCCAGCCACCAGAGGGAGCCCTATAGTGCAAATATTGTCCTCCTCTACATGCACTTCTTGTTGTTAGCCATTTAAGCTAACACAAACAAACAAACTATGCAAAGTATTATCAGCCTAGCCTGTATACCAAGCGATACATTTGTTTTTCCTTATGTTCATGAATCATTGCTTGTTGTTCATTGTTTTATGTTCAGACTGTATTTTGGTTCTGAACTTGTTGCCTGTTTTTTGACTAATCTTTCTGCTGTTACAATGTGGATTTGCTTCATAAAGCTCCGCAAATGGATTCTAATGCCTGTGTGAATGCAGCATCATTCAAATTTCAATCAAAGGTTGACTAACATACACAATACAAATAAGTCGCAGATTATTACTTAGTGTGGCTTGGCTATAAATAGTTATTCTCTCCCCTTTTTTTCACTCTTTCATTTGTTAACACACAAAATGTACCTTGTTGGGTTGCCAAGATTGTTGCCAAGATACCGTAACACACTTACACTAAAGACTTCTTCTAAAAATGTTAAATAAATGTAACCTCAGAATAAAACATAATGACATATGGCACACCGACATAGAAATCCATTTCTGGCTAATTAAATGGAGTTTGCATGTTCTCCCCATGCATGTGTGGGTTTTCCCCGGGTATTCCGGTTTCCTCTCGCCTCCAAACACATGTGATTGAGCATAGCTGAATGTGCTACTCTAAATTCTCCATAGGAGTGAATGTGTGTGTTTATGGTTGTCTGTCTCTAAGTGTTAGTGCTGTGATTAACTGATGATTGTACAGGATGTACCCCGCCTTACACACTAAGTTAGCTGGGATAAACTGCAGCGCCCCCACGATCCTGAACAGGATAGACGCTAGATAAAGGATGAATAAAATCAGAGAAATATCCCCTTGTATTTAGTGCACACAATCACTGTTTGTCAAGAAACTTTCAGGCTTTAATCACAGCTACTGAATGACTCGATTCACATAGATACTGCCGTGTGTTTACACCTGTAAATAAAATCTTCCCAAACTGCATAGAGCGGAAAACTGCAAATTGGTGCTGGAAATTGTTTTGCCCAAATTGAAAAGTCTGTGTGGTGTTTTTTTTACTTTTCTTTCAAATTCAAATAAAAACGTACATAACATCCTACTTTTAGTATACGTGTGTGATGAGGACATCATACAGATTCACCTTTTCATTTTATCCAACCACCAAGTGGTCTGACCGAGCACAGAAAAAGCTCAAGCTAAGTTCAAAGGCACATTCACACCTACCGCTGTGGTCAATTTATTCTGATTTAGTGCTTGTGAGCGTATGTGTGTGTGTCTGGAAAATGTGTCATTATGAGCCATGGCCTATTTAAACCCCCTCCACACATATGCATGTGGATACACACAAACAGCACATATACAGTAGTAAAGACAGCCGCTGCTGTGGACGATCGCAGATTTATTTTCAATAACACATTGACCTGAAATTGCGCTGCTGATTGTTCAGTTAAACCGGCTGACAGAAAAGTGCACAGGAGGAAAACGGCGGGAGAAAAGGAAGGACACCGCACCTGAATACAGCACGTAATGCAAGGTCAAAAAGTTACTGAACACCTACGAGAAAGACAGCAGGCAGTGCAAAGCATGATTCCCGTCCCACATACATCACTGACAACACACACCAAAATCAAAATCAGGGAATTATTCAAATACAAACGTGTCCAGAGATGCGAAGTAACAAAGTACAAATACTTCGTTAATGTACTTAAAGTAGAGTTTTCTGGTACAAATACTTTACTTCACTATATATTTTTCTGACAACTACTTCTTACAGTTTTAAACCAGGCTTGTTACTTTAGCTTTTAATCTGTTTGGTAGCCTGATCGATATTACTAATTGTCATAGCACAATTTCGCTGCCTTTTCAAACAAACAATATATTTTTTGCCATTGCATGGCTTTTTAAAGGTACCGTTGATGTTTTCCTGGCCATCTCGCATCATAAACGTATACGGCTAGTTTATGATGCTAACAACGAGCAAAGCAGAAACCAACATAAATGTCCACAGTGTTGGAGATGATTCAGCGATGACTGAGAACAGAGACGTTCCTGATCTCCCATGGCCGTATACATACATCTGTCATACGTTGTTATTGTAGCTGCGGTGTCAAGAATGACGTGTCACCGTGGAAACAGTTAAGGGAAATGTTAGGGTTAGGGATAGACTATCGGTTGCCTTAAAAAAGAATTTCACCCTGGGGGACGTCTATAATATTTCCAGTGAAAGGGTTAAAGTATTATTATGATGTGGGTCCAGGTACCAGCATGACACTTAAATAGGTACAGTAGTAGTAATGGCAACTTTTTACTTAAGTACATGTTAGATCCCATACTACTTTACTTTAACTTGAGTAATAAAGTGTAGTCAATACAACAAGATTTACCAGAGGCATTTTAAACCTTAGTATCTGTACTTCTACTGCAGTACTGTGGACTTTTGCAATATCTGCATGTTGCATGTGTAGCGCAAATATAAACATATTTTAATAATGGATATTTTTATATATATACTGTAGTTTGTTCTTATGTCTAAGGAAGAGCACCATTTTTATCGCTGAGCTAGATCATTATACATATGCAATTTTTTTAATGAAAAGAAATTCTTTTTTTTTTAAATAAATAAATCATAAATAATTCTGACTGCATGCCACCGCATATTAAGCCTGCTGCATTATAAACCACTTTAAAGCTTTTTTTTTGCCATCATTGGTGCGTGTGATGCTTTGACTTTGCCAAAGCAGCTTGCTCAATTACTAGAGCATTACATTCATGTTCTTTTACCAAATCAACTTGGGCTGCTGGACGCTTTAGAACGTAGGAAGTGGGATTTCATCATACAGTCACAAACGAACAGTTCATTTAAAACTGCAATTTTGAGGTCGCCGATATTTCATGCAAAAATCTACTTTGCTTTCTTTCCTTACTTTTGCTACAGATTAACTGTAGTGTCATTTATTGATTTGTTGTTTAGGAACAGGGTTTGGTTGTTTCGCAGTCTGCATTTATCATACAAACTGGGCCTGTTCCCACTAACTACTAACTGAAGACAGAAGTAATTTGCTACTGTAATTATCTCCAAAGAGCCTTTTTGACTTTGCGCTTTTGAAGAATTGCTGACGGATCAGGGTTCTTAGCATGTAACACCTACTGTGCATTTTACCGTACGCAGTTTGACTATTTACATAATATTTTTTCCACCAGTGAGGCGTATACATGTTAATGAAGGGCAATGCTTGTTTACAATATTTACACATTCCAATTTGCACACATTAAAGGTCGTGTGGTAATGTTTTAAACATGCACCCACTATTAAATTCCTAACTGGCTTTTTGTTTAAGATGCTGCTTTAATAAGAGTAACATGGCACACTCAGATGTCTGATTAGGCCCAGACCATAAAGCTATGGTCGGCAGGTCTGTTTATGATTTATTTATGAAGAGCCAATTTGGGAATGGGGATTCATCAATGGCTAGCTGAACCGATTCAGCTGCTCAAGCAATTATTGTCTTTGGCCAGGCTTTTTAATTAGCTGAATCAGAATAAAAGCATGGACCCGCTCTTGCTATTCGGGGACAAGAAAAAAAATAAATAAAAAATTTACTGGTGAGTAAATTATTATAGTAAATATTAATATTACAGTGTCTGCTGTACGACATAGGGACACGACTATCGTAATGTTCGGACCGAACATTTTGATTGGACAAAGTTTTTTTCCTTTTTTTTTCCTACGCCTTTCACAGATGATATAAATACATTTATGTTTTTGAACAAAATCTCCTACCGTGCCTTTTAAATTTCTCTCTCTTTCCCTAAGACTTCCTCATTCTGGAGTACGTATTGAGCATTGCAAAGTTATGTTAGTTGCAATGCTGTTACTGGAGACTCCTTTCATAACTATAAATAAAGCGTCACATATCAATTATTTTTCTTAAGATTAAACTTATTTAAAAAAAAAAGCAACATAACTTAAATACTTTAAAAACTGTGCTAGAAAAGGTTATATAGTATGTGCGGATTTTTAAAATGCAGTATGACGTCTTTCATGTATGAAGATCAGACCATGTGTTACGTGGTATGTTCGATACAGAACAGGAGCAGCTGGCATGAGCTGTTGTGTGTCATCGGTGTTATAGCTAATATATGATTTCTAGGCTTTTCAAGGGCAAAGAGGTGATGCTTCTCCCATGTTGAAGCTGAATAATGGACTGGAACAAGGCCAGGGAGACTTGTCGGTGCACCTGCGGCCAGAAAAGTCAGAGACAAGGAGAGATATTAAGGTCAAAGAGCTGCTCAGTGATGTGCTCTGGACCCTACCAAGGCAATCTTCCATGTGGGGCAGACCATGACTCTTGAAGCCGATCACTTCAGCTTAGTGACAAGCTTTTCACCTTGCTGTGGTATGTTCCAGTATAGACATGTGTGTCTCGATTAGAAGAAGTACAATCCTTTCCACGCATAGAAAAAGTCATTGTGTTCACCATTGGTGTTTTACAGAGATTAACGACCAGAAACACAACCGAGGTGAATCAGGCAATTAAATCCTGTCACCCCAAATGTGTCTTCCTGTCTTCTCAGCACAAGGGGATTTCTTTCTCACAAATTAAAGGCGCCATTGCAACAAGTGTGGCATTATCACTCTCCTTTCCTCCTCCCCAGCATAGTTGATCTCCAGAATAAGAGACAGCTTCATTTGCTTCCTAGTTAATTGCATTATTGCTAGAGGCAGTCCAATGGGTTCACAATTTAATGCAGGGCAACAAATTGGACATTGGAAAAGGAGGGAGGTCATAAACAAGAATCCTTTTTTTTTTAACTAAAATTTAATTTGCTTTAGGTAATGTAGGAGTCCACTTTTGGCAGAGACTAAGCTCATACGCCAGAGTGGAGAATGAGGATCTTAGATAAGGCAATGTTGTTTCTGAAAGGCTGTTTTAGGGGGTGCACACACACGCACACACACACACACACACACACACACACACACACACACACACCCACACACAGGCAATTAAATGAATACACAAAGCCCTGCACGTTCCACAGCAGTGTATATTTTCTCATTATTTCAACTTTCCCAGAATATTGTGATCATTAATCAGAGCTTGCTAGGCTAAGAGTCATGTCCTCTAGGGCCTCTTGCCTTTAACAGTGCTGTAAGCATTGCATTTCAACTCAATGGTTAGTCTTATAGACAACTTCTCTTTATTACAGGATCAACTCATGAATGTGTATTACTTATCCCCCATCATACAGTACAGTACAAAAAGGAAGGACATATCTGAATAGGAGATCACTCGTTCTAGACAGAAACCCCTGACTGAACAGTTTGTAATTAGTTTTAATTAGCCTAATAGACTATTCTATTATATACCGGTATATACTATTATACCTTTTGTTTGGCTAAGACAGACGGCTCTTTTAATGCTTTTAAATAATGAATTATTATTCTTGCATCTCTGAAATTTGTCCATGTGTAGAAAGCATTTGTAATATTTGTTTATGTAAGGCATAAAGCAGGACAATATGTGTCCATCGATCCATTATCTAGCGTTTATCCTGTTCAGGGTCGTGGGGGCACTGGAGTTTATCCCAGCTAACTTAGTGTGTGAGGCGGTGTACATCCTGTACAATCAGCAGTTAATCACATGACTAACACTTAGAGACAGACAACCATTCACACACGCATTCACTACTATGGACAATTTAGAGTAGCCAATTCACCTTTGTCCAATTGCATGTGTTCGGAGGACCAGAGTACCCAGTACTCTGCAAACATGCAAACTGCACACAGATAGACAGTAAGCAGGAATCGAACCCATGCTCCCATAGACTACATGCTGTGAGGCAGGCGTGCTAACCACTTGCTCACCGTGGCGCGTGACAGTATGTGACATTATATTGTATATTGTAGTCCAATTTGCTGTTCTGTTACCCACCACACTTTTGGGAAGGCTTCCACTAAATGTTGGAACACGGCTGTGGGGATTAGTGATCATAAAGTCATTAGTGAAATCAGGCACAGATGTTGGGTGAGAACACATAGGGTGCAATCAGCACTGTAGTTCATCCCAAAGGAGTTCAGTATGAATCATTTAGCTCAATACATTTTCCGATTAAGCCAGGTTTTTCTTAGCATACAGCATCACAGATTTACACAAGCCGCCATATGCTAAATGTAGGATCCTCATCTAACCTCTAAAGGCATCGATATGGCATGCCATTGACAAGATACTGACAGCTAACACATATTAGCCGATGCTAAACCAGGTTTTCAAATGCAAACATTCAATTCAGACATAACCGAATGCCTTCTTGAATCTGAATGCACATTGAGTAGACAAAACAGAAACAAATACAATAGAAAGAAAACATATGGTAGAAAAACAGAGGCTTGACAAGTCAACTAACTTTATTTGTTATACAGCATGTAGATGAAGTAGTTTGTCACAGTAACTGCCAGTGAAAATGTTAGAACAAATAGATTTAATAGACACGCTGAAACAAAATATGGTGTCTGTGCAAATCTGAATTATTTCAGGTCTGAATGGAAAAAGGCGGATCTGGATCACTCCAGTTAGGCATTTATAACAACGCACATGTATAGTTCTCATACTCCTGATACTAACACTGTCGAACATCATTTGTAAGGCAATTCTGGGCTTATAGCAACTGGGGAAGTGGTAGCTCAGTGGTAAAAAGGTGTTGGACTGCTGATCCGGGGTTCAACTCCCAGCACTGCCAAGCTACCACCAAATGCTGTAAATGTAAATCTAACTGCTTCTACTAGTTCACATGCTTTTACTATTCATTTAGAGTATTTTTGCAATTTAACAGTGGACAATTAAGAATGTAAATTTATTCATTCATTCATTATCTAATGTTTATCCTGTTCAGGGTCGTGGGGCTGCTGGAGTCTATCCCTGATAACTTAGGGTGTGAGGCGGGGTACATCCTGTACGATCAGCAGTTTCAATTGGGACGCTTCTAACACTTCTAACACTGTTCCGCTGTTCTATCAGACATACTATACAAAACCTGGCCATCATTTACTCTGAAACCAGCCTCCATTCTTCATGGCACTGATTCTGAAAATGTTGGAAACATTCTTTTGAGATTCTGTCCAAGGTTGACATGATTGATTTACACCATTCGTGTTCATGTTCATACTGCACACCTCCCATTCTACCATGTCCTTAAGGGATTCGATTTGATCCTGTTATTAGGAAGGCTACTGAATAAAGCGATCTCAGTTTGGCATACCTAAGTTCTGTATCCTTTCTTGACAGAACTTTTTTTCAATTGGGTATTTCTTGTTCTCACATGACCCAATTTGGAAAAAACAACAATTCTAGAGACTAATTTGTATAAAAATATGAAAAGAAGAAGAAATACTCAAACCCGCCCATCAGGCGCCTACAAGCATGTCATCGTCAAAATCATTGAGATCATATTTGTCCGTTTTCTGATGGTGGATCCGAAGCTGTCAGCTCGTATCGCTGTGATTTTCTGCCTTGCATTGCTGCCATGCAATTAGATGATTCGATAATTGAACAAATGAGTAGGTGTACAGCAGGTGTTCAGAATAAAATGCTCAGTGTCTGTCTTACAGAAGCGATCAGACGGCCCTTCATTTGACTCCATGATCAGATCGCATCCAATTACTTTTTTGATCAGTTATGACACACAACAGTGCCCTTAGTTTCCATGGAAGATATCGGACTGTCTGTCTGATATTCTACGTCTATTTGCATGGATAGACGCAATGTCAATCTTTAGATTTACCATTAATCATCTTACAAACTTGAATTTGTCTTTAGATGATTTCTCTTAAAGCACACCAACCGTATTCACAAAACATCTTACAGCTTAAAGTAGCTCATAACGTCCCGATTGATAAGAAAATCTTAAAGAGAAATGGCATCAGTCCTAAATTTAGGACTCCTACCTTTTTTTTGCACTAAGACTATTTCACAAAGCGTTTTAGCTCTCAAATCTGTCAACGGTCACTAAGTCCGAAAAACAAACGATCCTAAAATAACGGTTGCCGGTAATTCTCCCTCAGAACGTAAACAGTTTAGAAACATTTGACGATAATAAGCGTTTATTAAGGTACGGCGTTCATCTCGAGGGGATTATGACAGTTGTAGAACTTTCAGGGACGCAGTCACTTCACCTACAAATAAAAACAACCCGATAATGCCACCGATCAAGGTTTGGACAATCTGCAATATCTGGCAACCGGAATAAAATGCATCTATGCAGCACATACGAACTCGGTAATACTCAGCCGTCTGTCAGCGGAATATTACATCATACAATAAACATCGTCTCAACTTCACATCATCCGACTCTTTATATACTTTTCTACAAACAAAGCACAGATACTTTTTATTTATTTGAATATGGCAATGTAACGTCGCGCTCTACAATATTCCTATGAATGAGTCTCTGACAGAGACCCCGCTTTCATCAGTCCCCATCAGCCAATCATTGTGCGCATTGTTACATTTAAAGCATTTGGCAGACGCTTTTATCCAAAGCGACTTACAACCGAGCACTTGAGGGTTAAGGGCCTTGCTCAGGAGCCCAGCAGTGCTGGGAATCGAACCCTGGTCTTTCAAAACCTTAACCACTTAGCTACCAGTTATGTAGTAAACCTGATGACATCACCCATAGCAATAAAGTCGACTCCACCGTTACTCTTTAGACTTCAGGCTTAAGATTTTAAGACAAAACTCTTAGCTAAAAACCTTTACTGCTATTTAGGAGAACTTTTAGTGGTATGATCAAATGTTTGGTGAATATGGGCCCTTGTATGTGGATCTTGTAGGTTTCCATTTTACATCATCATTAGAAGATAAAGTTTCTTGACCGTAGACATTGCTGAAATTCTCAGACAAATTCAGAAAGTGTAGCGCTGCTAGGTGGCACCAGGTTGGCTCCTGAGCTTCTCCATTCTTATTCTTCTCCTTTTGTCCATAGAACAGATGCAGGTAGCTAACACACAGGGCTGTAAAGTGAATAAGCAGCAGGAACATTGGCAATGAAATCAATTAACTTAGCAACTCCTTTGGAAAAGAAAAAAAAAGACCTAACACACTCTACCATGAAACACCAAGATGCCAGGAGATGGCTCTGTGCCAGGACAAAAAGGAGGACGAGTGTAAGGAAGGGAGGGAAGCAAGCTCTTACATCAGCTCTCGACAAAAGTGATTTATCTGACCAGAGAGGCAATTTAACACATCTCCGCTGATTTGCGAATGCTCTCGCCTCTGTGTCCACCGCCATCAATACGCGTGCCAGTGAGAGGCTCTAAATAACAGCGAGCCGCTTATTACACTTCTAAACTCGATCGAATTGTGGGAGAACTAAGAGCAAGAGGAGGAGATGCTGGTTGACCCATGTCCTCCTAAATGAGCATGCTGGTGTAAATATCGAGGCCCTGCAGTGGATTAATCGAGTTTGGTCATTATTCTGTCTAAAGGTGTCTGCTCCTTTTTTTCCCCACACTAAGACCCATTTTGCCATTGATCACCGTCTGTGTGTTTGTGTAGATGTATTGGGTGAAGAGCAAAAACGTATTTTAATTACAGTCACAACTTTCGTCTTCCTTAATTAATGAAACATAATTGAAGTTAATTGGACAGAATGTCGGTGGCACAGTCATGGGTTTGATTCCCACCCAAGGTGTTTCTGTGTGGAGTTTGCATGTTCTCCCCGTGATTGTGCTGGTTTTCCCCGGGTACTCTGGTTTCATCCCACCTCCAAACACATGTGATTGTGCATCTACTCTAAATTGTCCATAGGAGTTAATGTGTGTGAATGGTTATCTGTCTCCAAGTGTTAGTGCTCTGATTAACTGCTGATTGTACAGGATGTACCCCACCTCACACCCTAAGTTATCTGGGATAGACTCCAGCGCCCCCATGACCCTGAACAGGATAAACGCTAGATAATGAATTATAAATAGAAAACAGCTTCAGCAATTGGGGTTGGATTCTTTATATCCCCGACTACACACTCGTACAGACTGAGTGACAGCCAATTTCGGTGAATATAGAGTGACACACCCCTTAGATTCGACCTCGAATAGAAAAGTAGTGGTTCAAACACTATAGGCTACAGTGTTACTAATCCATGCCTAGGTGCTACTGTTGGGCCTTGAGTAGGGCCCTTACCTTGTCTTTGCTTCAATGGCACTGTATGATGGCTGACCGTGTGCTTTGATCTTAACCTTACTGAACCCAAGTAAAGGATTTTAAGAAAGTCATGGAACAGAGGATCCTGAACGATCAGTGTGGAGTTTCACACATTGCATATGACGCATGGTGTACTCGTATCTCACACCCAGTGTTCCTGAGATAGGGTCCAAATCCATCATGACCTTGGCCAGGATAAAATAACACTTATAACACAATAATTATACAATGTAAACAAAAAGCCTTCGGAATATTTAAGATGATTGAGAAACAAATATGTTTTAGGGATTTGGCAAATTAATTGTGCCTTTCATTCAGGCTTAATGTTTAAGCTTGTTTAAAAGAGATACGAACGAGACGGATGTGTTTAGGAATACAAAGACAGCACAGTGTAGTTTTTCAGCTTCCTGTCTTACCCACGCTTTTCAGCAGCTGTAATAATTACAGTCTCAGCTTTCCCCACATTTTCTCACTCCTCCTTTCTTCCTGCACTCTTTTCTCTCTCTCGCTCTCTCACACTTTCTCTCTCTCCCACTCACTCTCTGTCTTTCTCTCCCTCTCTCTCACGCTTTCTCCCTCTTCCTCTCAATCTCTCTCTTTCGCACTTTCTCGCTTTCTCTTGCTCTCGGTCTCTCCCTCTCTCTCGCTCTCTCTTGCTCGCTCTCTCTCTCTCTCTGTATCTTTCTCTCTCGCTCTCTCTCTCTCTCTGATTCTGTTCAGCCTTCCACCAAACTGACTCAGAGTCGTGAGAGTGAAGCATTCTCACCCAAGGCCTTCCATCACTGCAATTCCACGGCATTCTGTCTGTGTGAGATGTGCTGTAGACACTTTCAGTTGGAAGTTGCTGAAGAAGAATGTATAGAAATCAATCTCACTGTGTTTTCGCGCATCTTCCCCCCCTTCCCCTATTAATTATATCAATCTGCATATTAATCTGTATAAGTACTAAAGCTGTTTAACCACAAAACACTCCTATCTGTCTGGGTTTTGTTTCAAGTGCGCTCTTAATTATAATAATGAAAGTGATCTAATGAACTTGTGTTCCAAGTTTCAGGTTTAAGAAAGGTAAGGTAGAGTAATGCATGTTGTGGACAAATTTGACACATTATTCTTATTGTAAGATTACTGAAAATTTAATATGTAGAATATATAGATAGTACTCTGATTAACTGCTGATTGTACAGGGTGTACCCCGCCTTACGCCTTAAGTTACCTGGGATAGACTGCAGCGCCCCCACGACCCTGAACAGGATAAACGCTAGATAATGGATGAATGAATGAATGAATGATTGAATGATTTTTTTTGTTGTTGTTCACTCATTTCACGTTTTAAGCTGTTTTAATAGATAATGGCGGAAGTGGTAGCTCAGTATTAGGTTGATGGATTCCTTATTGGATGATCGTGGGTTCAATTCCGAGCAACACCAAGCGGCTGCTGCTGGGTCCCTGAGCAAGGCCCTTAACCCTCAGCTGCTCCATTGGATAAGTAAGACAAGTTCCTCTGGTGGTTAAGGTGTACTGCTAAATGATGTAAATGTGATGCTGCTTATGCTAGGGCAGTGTTAGCTCAAAAGTTTAAGGCACTGTATTGTTGATTAGAGGATCAAGGTTTAAGCCCTAGCACTGCCATGCTGCCATTGTTGGGCCCCTGAGCAAGACCTTTAATCCTCTTCGCTTCAGGGCCTTGTATCATAGCTGACCCTGCGCTCTGACCCCAAATTTCTAAGCTGGGGAATGCCAAAAAATAATCTTTTCACTTTGCAGTAATGTATATGTGACTTGCTTACTTATGTATGCATGAACATGAGATAAACCTGATAATAGAAAACGACTATTAAAAATAATTAACTTAGTAATAGTAATAGAAACAGGTTAAATGATAATCATATTAGGTTTAGTCACTATTTTATTTGGGTCGTTGTAATCATACAGTATAATGCTAGAAAATGTCAACATTTTCACAATATTTTTACTTCCGCTCGTGTCATTTCCCGTAGTGTCCCACAGGTGTCACATTGTTGCAAAGCATTGCGCCCAGGTGAGATGGCGTGTATTGTAAATGGATCAGCTGTTTATTGTATTTTTTGGGGGGGGAGTGGTAGTTCTCTAAGTGTAAAGTCTGTATAGATATCCATGTGTACCTGATCTCATAATATTGAAGTGGTGGCTCAGTGGTTAAGGTGTTGGACTGCTGCTTTGAAGACCAGAGTTCAATTCCCAGTACTGCCAAGCGACCCCTGCTGGGCCCCTGAGTAAGGCCCTTAACCCTCAGCGTTTTGGTTATAAATTGCTCTGGATTAGAGCGTCTATGTGGGAAAAAAAGTTCTTATCCTTCTTCACTAAAACAGTAACAGAGCTAAATTAGTGCATAGGTGTGTCTTTTTAT
>JAOUQX010000036.1:5414163-5425789 GCA_028566295.1 Liobagrus marginatus
TGCATTGGAGCATTGGGGGGGGGGGGGGCTGTCGACGGATGTAGATCTAAAATAATCAGTTAAATCGTAATTTAGACACTCCCAATATCTTTTTTACCCCAAAAAGATTTTAAAATACTTTGTAAACATGAGCAGTGCATGAGTGTGACAGTTTTTCATATTATTTGTGAAGCACAAAGAAATGAATAGATAATTGCAACATTTACGGTATATACAAACAGTACTTTGAAACTGAAGTCAGATTGAATTCATTACAGAAAATATGTGGGCAAAAGTTTGTGGACACCTTATTCCCACTCCGAACACACACACACACAATATGGCATCCCCAAATGAGTGTCTTTTGTGTTGCCACAAAGTTGAAATCACAGTTGTGTGGAACATCAAATGTTGTAGAATTACGTTATTGTTTACCTGGAACTGTGAGGCTCAAACATTGTTCCAGCATGACAATGACCCTGTGCACAAAGCCCCAGAACTCCATGAAAACACTGTGTTAAGGGTGGGAGTGGAACAATTTGAGTGTTTGACCCTTGATTCAGCACTCAGTTGTAGTTCTCAGTACTCAGTTCAGTATTCACTGAACAACTTTGGGATGAGCCGGAACACCGACTGCACCCCAGACCGGCTTACCTGACATTAGTCCCTGATTTATTATATATTCTATATACAGTATTTCAGATTTCCAAAACATTCTGCATTAAAATCCTTCTATACTGTGAATGAACACAGATGCACTCTGAATAAAGACACATCTGTCTTCATTCACTTCACGTATTCACAGAATTGAAAAGAATTTCAAGACCAACAATAAGAGCTGCATTTGCCTTCTGCTTACCGAATCACGACGTTCATATAACTAGAATACTACTGTATCAGTTTATACTTAAAACAATGCCAATAAAATACACAAGTATGACTTTACAAAATGATCCTATCATGCATGCAGGCTGGATTTTGTATTCATAGTCAAGAGGACAAGCAAAAAAAAATCTTTTGTATGCATGACGTTTGTGCTATTTTGATAAATGACGATAAGCTGCAGATGTGGCACTCAGAAAGAGGTTATAAAGAGGAGCTTAAGACCGTGACCGTTTTAATTATTTTGCAAAAATGAATTAAAAGCACAGCGGCATACTGATCAATGTTCCCTATGCAGAGATCCAGGGTTTGATACCAAGCTTGGTTTGCCTTTTTTGCATCAATTAAAAAAAAGAAATGTATTCTAATGAACAGTTAGCATACTTATTATTCAACTAAACAATAAGTACATAGTTTACTTTTTATGGACTGATCAAAGATGTACCCGGCTTATACAGATAAAAGGACTATTTGGCATTCTTGTGCTCTTGATAGAGATTTGTACATAATAAAAGTTGAATAGTTAAGGTTGAACACTTTTGCACCTAAAGGATGCTTAAAGTACTGATAAACTGAAAAGTAAGACAAGTATAATACAACATTACAGTAACAGTATTTCTAGAAGAATATAACTAGTATCTTTATGTACAGAATAGTTCTAAGTCTAGCTGTAGTACAAATGTGGTTTATTATATATATATAATTTATAAGTATTAAAATAGTACTCTTACAAGTGTACCACTAGTACATTGATCTTACTCATTAAATAATTTAAAATCGGTATTTAACCGTTTCCTGTAATCTAATTCCTGTAATAGTATTACCGTTATGCATTACCAATTATTAATATGTGGAATTTGATTAAAGGGAAATATCAATGTGTTGCACTAAATATCCACTGGGGATATTGGAACAGGTGTGGAACAAAGTGCCTACCGTTCAAGATGGATTGAAAGGGCATTTTATACAGTACTTATGCGTAACACACACCTGTCTTCAGTACATTGAGTTGCAGAATTTGTCTCTTCCAATGAGGTACGTTAGAATAATCGAGCTAATTTTGTATCAAAAGAAAAGTACAAATTGTGAGAAAGTTTTAAAAACTCCTTAGCATTGTAATATTCCAATAATTTTGTACTATTTTAATAAGAATATACAATCTTTTGTGTCAAAGTGAGAACCCACTGCACGGACGTAAAAGCAGATTTAATTTTATGCCCCTTGTTTGGTGCCTCCGATTTTGTACTATGAAAATTAACTGGATCTATAGAAAAAGATAAATATACAAACAATTGTATAAAATGGCAACATTTAAATAATAGTTTATAATAATAATCGCAAGACACCAACTTGCATTAATACAATTTTATTGCTTTAAAGGTTTGATACAGAACAGCTTAAATTTCTGATTTCAAAAAGCACTCGTGTGAAGCGCAGGAGTAGTGTACCAAAATACCATCAATGGTTCTGGTTTTGTTTGAGTCCAGTAGAACTATGTTTTGTGTGTAGCAGCAACGCCAAGTTCCCTTTAACATACACCAGAGCCAGGTGGCAAGACTGTACAGTTTCTAGTTTTTGCCAAATGTGGAGGAGAAAGCGCTTGAAAGAACCGGGATATAACAACAACACAAAAAAAAAAAACTAGGAAAAGACATGAAAAAGTAATGAGAGGAATGTGCATGGATTCAGTATCCATCCCACTCCTTTGAATTCACAGTCAAGTGCTAGAAGTAGTGATTGACAGTTTAACCTGTTCCAAAATCAAGAGTTGGGGAGGATATTTGCAACTCAAGGTACATTTCAAAAAAGCATCATGTAAAAACCCTGAGAGCAAGACAGTGAAAAGGAAAGAACAGAAAAATACCTATTTAATAGAACATTAAAAGGTTAACATGCAAATCTACCCTAATGATTTACCCAACAAAACAATAAATTTCACAGTTTTATATAACTTGTAAAAATAACAAAAAAAACAAAAAAAATGTATTTCTCATCCAAACTGATATAATAGCAATAATAATAACAGCCGGAAAAAAAAGAGAGAGAGACGAAATAGACCACAGAGTCTATAAAACATAAAATCTACATAAAGCCTTTGGATCAATAGTGATTATTGCTAAAGGGGAAAAAAGCTCAAGGCCCAGATCAGCTGGGCTGCTAAAGTATTAAATCTGAAACATTTCTCTCTGCAGCATAATTAATACATGGCTTCTGCATATATTCACTTCTTTACCCACTGGGCTACAATAAATACATTTAAAACAGTCCGTGTGCATTCTGAACTGGAATATATATACACACACACGGATACACGCTCAACACACTCGCAGCGACCCATGATAAGGCATTAGGAGAAACTGAGTCTCCGAATACCAAATACGCAGACTGAGTAAGAGATCGCATTTTCCCATTCAAGTTCATCCAACACTAAGTGTTGTGACAGTGGCCACTGTGGTGAGGAAAACACGCTATCCAATACTGGATTGCTCCGTCAGACAAATCGCTTACTAATACTCAAATTTATAGCGCTCACACCGCAAATGCTTTTTGTTTCCTGTAAAACACAGAACGTAGGGGACTGCGGAAAAAGGTCGTCATCCAGTCAGTGAGGGCGTTATTACTTTGTCAGTTTGCTTTGCTGCTCTTTGAGGTTCACTTTAAGTTTGAGGTTTTACACATTTGAGGAAATAAAAAAAATAAAAAAAAAAAGACAGAAATACCAACCCCGCATGTAATCATAAGATTGACCTGATATCCTCTTGGGAGACATCTAGGGAGGATGATCGACCTGGAACTGGTGCTGTAGCCAGACAGGAGGCAGCAGGGTGACAGCTTTCAAGTAATGAGAACAACTAGCATTTGGGCACCTTGAGAAACACAAGCCTGAAGTAGAAGATGGTTTTGGAAGACAATCAACCTGGACTCTCATTCGGTTGAGAACTTTGTGTTTTGTAGGTGACACTGAAGCTAGAGCCCTCCCTTCCTGAGCCCTTTAGGTTAAAAAAAAAAAAGCACCAAAAAAAACAAACCAAAAAAAAACAACCACTGCACATCCCTCAGTAAAAAAAAAAAATCGACTTATTTTTTCTAGAAAACAAGAAGGTTAAAACAGAATGTCTTCACATGGTCAGTGTAACTGGAAACCAAATTGTGCTATTTTTAGGCAAATATTGCCCAGATATTACATGCTGAGATTTGGTTACCCATAATGTAGATTGAAGCCTCTTTAACTCCGTTCCCTATTCGATGTAATACAAAAGCTGGAATACAATAGTCAGCTATCCTGGAGGCCTTTACCACTAAAGCTGAAAGGTGACTAATTCCATGGACAGCCCTTTGAAATATAAGCGCAGTTGGACATATTCCAGTTATGCTTCTATGCACAAATTGTCACAAAGTAGTCTCAGTAGCCATGTGCCAGCTTCATGCATTCTCTGTTCAGTTCCTTAAATCATACACAACTCCTCACACTTAATTGTTCATTGAATTATTGCATGATATGGCATTTTCAAAAAACATCTTTTAATAAAATACTCTAAAATTTGACCAAATCATCTGGTAGTAGATAAAGAAATAGCAAAAAAAAGTAGCAAGGCACTTGTTAATGGTCTTTTTGTTGCCGTTTAAAATGTTTTGTAGTACAAAAGTACCTAAAGTATGGCACTCGCACTTCATTCCACCCCCAGAATAGGAGGCTCACAGGTGGGGAGGATGCGCTTGATGTCAGGCTTGGAATGGATCTCCAGAAGGCCTTGTGGAAATCCGTCTGGTTGCACCACCTCTAAGGGTGAATCCGAGGCTAGTTCCTCTTCCTCTGGAGGCTTTTTGGGTGTCTCTGTAGCTGGTGCAGTTTCTGCCTTCTCTGTGATGGAAGCTACTTTAATAAGTTTTTGCTTCGCATTTGTGGCGGCAGCGGGCTCGTGGTTTTGCTCCATGCCTTCGCTCTCGTTCTCAGATGGAGCGTTCACGCTGGTGGGGGTGGATTCCCTCTCGCTAGCAGAGCTACCACTTAAGCCCTCCTCCTCTCCAGCTCTACCCGTCTTTCCATCTGTACCACGGGGTTTCTGGTGTATACGCTGGTGCCTGACCAGGCTGTGTTTCAGAGTAAACGTGCGCTCGCAAGTCTGACACTTGTAGGGCCGCTCACCTGCCGAGACATGACGTTCGAAGCATCTTTTAGAATGGAATCTATGCTGTATGTATTAAAAAGAAAACGAGCTAAAGAATGTAACACACGTTCGTTTAAATTCTTACCTGTGTGAGACCGCGTATGTCTTGTCAGATCCTGAAGGCTCCAGAAGCGTTTGCCACACACTACGCATATCTTCTTCCTTTTGTCACTTTTGCCCCTAGACATTTCAGCCTCCCCTTCACTGGTCTTTGGTTCATTTGCACCTCCTTCTTCATCACTCCTCTCCTCCCGGTCATCCTCAGAGCCACTGTCCATTGTGCTGCATGCACCTTCACTTTCTGCAGTCCCATTCTGATCCGTTTTCTCATCTGCGTCATCCTTTTTCAGTTCGCAAGACTCTGCTGTGTCGTCCACTTTCGAATCTGCGCTGGAGGCATCAGCTGTGCTTTCCAATATGTGAACTTTTTCGTGCCTTGCCAGAGTGGCGGCATATCTAAAGCTCTTGTTGCAGCTCTTGCAGGTCAGCTTGGACTCTTCTTGTTCATGTGAATCACTGTCAACTGCAGGAGAGGACCTCTGCTGCTCACCCTCTGAGAATGTAAAGTCAATTAATTTGCTGGCAAAGTTCAGATCCAGGCTTTTATTGCTGTGGGTATCATCGTCATTAACTGTGCATTTTATTTTCAATGACTCATGGACATCTTGGTGTTCTGGCTCCCCCTGCTGGATAAGAGGCTTTACTGCAGCTGTTTCAGTGGGTTTGGCCGGGGAGGTTTTCTCGGCATCCGATGCAGCTTGATTTTCATCTCCAGAATTTGTCAGCTCCATTGCCTCACCACTAGGGAGCTCTGTTTCAGACATGCTCTCTAAAACAAAAGAAATGCAACAAATTACATTCAATAACACCAGTCTAAGTTATAACTTATTTAAAGTAAAGTTAAAGTTTTAAAGTTTTTTTCTCGCTCATGCTTATAAAAAAATGAATACGCAATATCAGTGATATTATTTAATGAGATATTACATTACTACTTCATAATAAGGCACCCAGCATTTTCCAAATACTGTGGAAAATAAATACATATTTAAAAAAAAACGGCATATCTGACAAACTGACAATTTAAAAGAAATAAGCAATTTTTATATTATGTCCCCATTTAATAAGAAGTAATATCTTTAAAGGATTCATTATGCTACAATGCTAATTTTCTAGCATAATTTAGTATGACAACGTTTACAGGCTAGTTATGTTTTCTGTACTGTTATTGCAAAGAATTTTCAGTACACTGGTCTTGATAATGAATATCTCTCTCTCTCTCTCTCTCTCTCTCTCTCTCTAACTAACTAACTAACTAACTAACTAACTCTCTTACTCTAACTGAACTATATGGTGAGCGCTCTCTCTCCGTACCTGAACTATCTGGTGAGCACTCCTCTTGCTCCTTGGATTTTGGTATGGCACCATTTTGCCGGAGGATTCTATTGGTTACACCGTGCTTGCGCAGAAGATGGCGTTCACAGTTGGATTTGGTTGAGAACAAGGCTTCGCATTTAGAGCAAGGGTACGGCTTTTGACCTGAACCATACAATAAATTCCCCAAATTAGAAGTTGTTCCTAAGATTATTTTTTTTACAAATAAGCTTTAGGAATTCAGATGCTTAAAGACCATAACTGAGATGATTTGCATGTTACCTGTGTGTGTCAGCATGTGGCGCTGAAGTGAGCTGGCCCATGGAAAGACTCTGGGACAGAATGGACAAGTCATTTTTTGTACAGAGTTTGAGTATGCATTCTTTTTCCCTTTGGACTGCTGAGGTTGTGATGTCTGCTTGCCTTGCGTCTGTTTTTCATCTTTCGCCACTTTCGTGTCGCCATTGCAGAGTTGTCCTCCTTCTTTCCTTTCTACCTCCATTACATTGGATTTTAGGTAGGTGCTAAATTTATTTGTATTACTGGTCGCCAACATCTTCTCCACACTAGCAAATTCCCCACTGGAGTCCAGATCAGTATTAGGGTCTGTGGAATTCATTGCCGTTTTGATGGCTTGCCTTTTATTGCTTCTCTTTTTGGACCTTACCCGGAGAATCTCTTCAGCTGAGCTGTCAGAGACAGAATCAGAACAGATGTTTGGGCTGTCTCGTTTCAGGAGGTCAGGGGCACAAGAGACAGAGGAGATAATCTGGGCAATGGATGCCAGCGGTGGAAGCTCCTTCCCACCAGCAGAATTCGGTTTAGGTAGCAGGGGCTTTAGACGCAAGCCACGACCGGCTGAACTGGTTGTACCGATAGTGGTCAAGGCAGCAGGAACCTGGTAGCATTTAAGCTGCTGTGGTTTCAAATCAATCACTTTATCTGTTTGCAGTCCCAGGACAAAAGTTTGATCCATTATGTCAAGGGATAGTTGTTCTTTTTTCACCTCTTTTTGCAAGACTGAATTGGGATTTACCTTTGTTTTTTTATAAGGATTCTTGGGAATAGAGAGATCAATGGGCTCCATGGAATCATCATATGTGGAAGACTCCTTCTTGATTCTAGGAGAAGGACTGGTGTTTCCAGCAAGATTGCTGCCTCGATTTTTGTTTGAAAAGTCCAATGGTTGGTCCTGATCCATGGAGTAGAAACTTGGATCATCCACTTTAGTGGGACAGAGCAAAGCTTTTGGTGGCACTACACTGAGTGACGAAGGTTTAGGACTCGTTTTGGAATGCGGGGCAGTGATGGTAGCTATATGCTCTTCTATGTCTTGCTCTTTAATCTCAGGATGCTGTTTCAGTAAATGGTGAATACAGTTTCGCTTTGCTAAAAAGGCAGCTCCACAGCATTTACACTCAAATGGCTTTCTTTGGAAACCATTGTGTACACGTATGTGGATTTGTAGGGCTCGGAAGGTCTTAAGGTCCTCACCACATAAATGACAGACAGTGTCACTAGTTTGTTCTAATGAATCAGGCATCGGCGTGGATGAGGTGACATACTTGATATTTTTCTCAATTTCCTTACGAGTGTTTTTCATGTGTTTCTTGCGAAGGTGGCGCTCACAGTTGGCTTTAACGGTGAATGGGTAATGGCAGACGCGGCAGACGTAAGGTCGCTCACCACTATGGGTGCGCAGATGACGAATCAGTGTGGCTTTGTCGGGAGCAATGTAGTCACAAATATTACATTGGTGGGGCGAGATACCCAGATGAAAACGCATATGTGCCTGGAGTACCCCAGAATATGCAAACACCTGGTCACAAAAGCGGCAGGGGTATGACCCTTTGCGACCCGTTCCCTTCTTTCCAGATCTCTCCCTGATCTTTTCTTCTGCCTGCTTAATTTGTTTATCATCTGTGTCCATGGGAGTGTGGGCATCACCCATGCAATCGGCTTCCATTTGCATCTTTTCAATAGAATCCTGGTTGCAAGTAGAAGATGATGAAGCTGAAGATGGAGACAGATCCTTGGCAGCCTTTGGGAAGTGGCCAGCAGGTGGTGGTAGACTGGGACTGATGCAACCTAGTGAGGCCTGCTGAGTGTTTAAAAGGGGAGGGGGAGTGGAGGTCGTCATATTGGTCCTGGGAGCAACCAGAGGCTTTGGCTTGAGTGGGGGCATCTGCTTGTAGTTTGACTGTACTGCACTGCATGGTGCCTTAGACAAGGGAGGGAGACTGATCTGGCTTGGGGCAGCAGAAGCCACTTTGAGGATCTGCTGAATGTCAGCTAGTTCCATTCCAGTCTCACCACAAACTGGCTTTACTACCATCCCGCCATCTGGCTGGACAAGAAAACCAGTCTGAAATGGCTGTAAAGACAGGAGTTTGAGCGCCTCGTGCTGGGGCAGGCCCCGAAGAGATGATGGATCCACCAGAGACAGGCCAATCCCACCAGGAAAGCTAGACTCCTTTTGGACTGCTGATGGATCCACATGGATTACACGGATACTCTCTAGCTCTGCCTGCAAGGCATCCTCGTCTGAGGGTACAGGTTTGACCTGAGAAATGTGTTGCAATCCCAGAGAGCCCATAAAGCTGCTCTTTTCAGATATGATGGGGTCTGTACTTTGAGGTTTGGAGCAAACAGACTCCTCCTTGGTTTCAGAAGAGTCATGTGTGGACTTGTGCAAGTCTAAAGCCATATTTAAAGGGAATGCTTTATCACAGGTCTCACACACAAAGCGATGAAGCTTGCTGGTGCAGCGGCGTAGATTGGTTTCACACCAAACCTATTGAGTTAAACAATTAAATAATCAAGTGTTACGAATGCGGAATGCCGAATACACACTAGTATACTGTGCATTTATACTACATAATGTAAACTTAAGCATTACCATTTAATTACAGTGAATGTAAAATACAGTGAATGTAAAACACCTGGGCAATCTGAGGAAATTTGTGACAGGAGAAGTCAATGAAGGCCAGATCGTTGAAGCCTGGGGGTATGGAGGGGTTGTTCTGAATGAATGGACGTCCATTGGGGTCAGTTGGCAGCTGATTATGGATGACTGCATTGTGACGGAGCAAACCTCGATGTGTCCGGAATGAGATGCAACAATTCTCACATCTAAGAAGAAACAGCGATTTTATCAACACATATTTTTAGATCGTAATAGTCCAAAAATAAACAGTTTAACCCCTTGATGCAAAGTAATGATTATAATTCAACCAATATCTGCGGTTGTAGAATAACACTCAGATGCTTATTTGGGTTTAGAAACAAAGTAAAATTAGAGCTACAAATAGAACGAATGATGGATTCTAACCATTGTTAAGCATGTCACTTTAATAAAGTAATTGTTTATAGTTAGGTTGAAATTTATTATACCCAAGCCAATCATCAGTTGTGTCCCACCCCTCGCAACACACACACAGACACACAGACACACACACACACACACACACATGTAAAAAAAAAACTTAGCAGATCCGGCTGAAAGAGCACCTGCTCGGATGAAAACCGCTTCAGTGAGCTCAATTATAGTAATGGCGCATGTTATCGTCAGTAACAGTAACACCGTTGTAATGGGAGAAACAGTCAGTTAATAACACCGTTTATTTAGAACGCTGTTATTCCCATCACTGGTGGTAACCGATAACTTCAGCAAAAACTGACTGTTCTCAATTCCTCATTGTCAGACAAAATAAGACACATCTGGCTAGTGTCTATGACATTGCACACAGCTCTTATCACCAGCCACACCTCTCACCACTGTCCTGATGTGTCTTTATCTACAAGTGCAGGCATGCACGCCATCACACACATTCAGACCTATGCACAGACAAACCATAGTGTGACCAGGCAACCAAAATTGCAGGTGTGTTTTACTGTTTCATGGCTTATATGTTGGCTAACTTAGTCACTTTTTTCGTGATTGTTAGTCATGAAAAAAAACAACAACAAAAAAACAGCCGCCTAAATGCCAAACATGCTCTTCCTTTGTGTAATGAGTAGTTGAGACATTCTTATGTTGTGTGTCCCCCAAAGGGAGTTTCATATACCGGAAGCTCGCTCTATTATTGAATCCCTCTGATTGTATGTGAACAGTGTGTAACAGGGCAGGACAGATGGCAACTCCCTATCATGTGAGCATCCTTGCATTTACATGCTTGTGGTTTACACTCAGCCATATTAAGCAGCCAATTCACTACTGCCTAGATCCTCTTAACTAGCTCTCTTAGCTCCAGTAATTACACAGGATTAGTGCTAAATTTGCTTTAGTTTCATACAGTTACATACTGTGAATCTGACTCTCAGCAGGCTCACCTCAGAATCAGCCGGCTCTATGAAGCTACCCATTAATTTGTGTTCAGAGAAGTTGGTCATTGCATGAGTGAGTTTTAGGGCCGGAGTGTGTGGACTGTGATGTCTCCTAGGATACTCATCCCTACCCCCCAACGGAGAGGTCCAACAGACTGCGTCCTGAAGTCTACTTCTGTGACTCATTAAATCCCCTCACCAAGCGCACACACAGCCTCCATGGTACTTTCCCCCCTTCTTCCTCCGTCCTCCCTGAATTTCCTGCCTCTCTCTTCTCAACACCACAACTACACCCTACTCTGGTGCCTAGGGGCCAAATGGGGGAAGGGATGAATCTGTTAAACTTATTCTAACTAAGAATGCGCAAACAATATGAGAAGCTACGGTACAACCCTTTTCGTTTACTCAGCAAATTGTAAGTTGACCGTCGAGACCTTGAAATATAACATTCTACTTCATTCTAATTTGCTCTAACATTTAAAAGGCTTTCCGTTGAAATGAATCACAGCAACTGGAGTGAAGCTATAGGCAAGCCCGTGAAACAACCCCCCAGTTGGTATTCAAGAGCACTCTTTGCTTGGATGTGTTAAATTATGACCATTTTAGCACAAAGAATCCTTCCATAATCTCCCAGCAACTGCTACAGTCCTGCCTAAACTTCCATTGTCTAATGTCCCCCATCAACACAGCTCTCACAGTAACACCACAACAGTCTATCCTGACCATACATTTCGTAGAAAAGCAGCAAAACAAATGCGCCTACAATCTGCATAAATATGCACTAAGGTTAACATTTCATCATTAATATATTTGGATGTTATGTGTAATCGTGCAGTGCAGCTGTAGGTTCTGCACAAAGGCATATACAGTATTTGGGGGGGGGGGGGGGGGGGGCAAGA
>JAOUQX010000036.1:5425799-5440758 GCA_028566295.1 Liobagrus marginatus
CCGCCCCCCCCCCCCCCCCCCCCCCCCCCCAAGACAGGAGCATCTCTTGTGTGCAGGTGCTGTTCAAACCTGTGTGTAGTGTCAGGATGGGCTTCCATATGTGTTTCCAGTTCATGTTTGGAGCCGAGAGTCTTGAAGCAGACAGGGCATGGATGCTGCTCCTCCTGCCCCTTTTTCACTGTCTGATCATCTACTCTACCCTCTTCTAAAACCTGTTACAGACAGGACAGTGCCAGGTCAGTCACATACATCGTGGTTGTAATGTTGTAACATCATGTTAAGACGTACGCTTTTGGCTATGTGTATAATTATTTAAGCATATAATAAAAATGAGTGTGTATATAACATGCAAATCTAACCCTTTTACTGGCTGGCTCATCCGCTTGTTCTCCATCATTGTTTTTGCTGGGTTTCTTCTTGGAAATAACAGCAGAGGGACGTTTCCGTTTACCGGATGATTGGGGGCTGGTGGGGCTGGAGAGGGACGGATTTTTATCATGGATCTTCATGTGCCTGCAAATTGGAAAAAGACGGTAACATTTATCAGTGTGTATAAAACAAATAAATGGCATCATATAAACACGTTACATTTTAGCAGGGTATACGAAACTTAAATTAACCCACATCTGCAGAGACAACTTTTCTTGAGTAAATAATTTTTTTCTGGCTAATTTGAAGCTGTCTAAATTGTCAGACAAAATCTGAATGTGAATGGGAGAACATTTGCAGATCAGATAACTGAGCCAATTGGGTGGGTTGCTCATTTGGACTGGCTGGTTGATGGATAATCTTCAAGCAAAATGGGATCGAGGGATCTTTCATGCTTCCTGATGTAAATTGCAACAAGAGGAAAAGTACTAATGGGCTAAAACTCCCTGCAATTATCCGAAAGCATGTGTATGCCCTTACATGGATAACATGCAAAGGAATAGGCAATGGTCCATGAAAAGACCCAGGGACAAGTCCTCTTCGTTTTTTTAGTCAGAAAACCAAAAGCCTTCTGATTTGTAAGCATAAAATGAATGTTTCTACTCACAATTGACACAAACATCTACCCATCAATCACACACCACATGCCAATAAGAGGTAAATATATATACATACACACACACACATACATATACATATACATATATATATATACACACACACACTATATATATATCTAAAGCCAACTTGGAGAAAGGACCAAAGTTTACAAAAGGGTTATGTAATAGGCCTGTGATGACAACAATGGAGAATGTGTAAAAGTCAATACGTTTTATACACTAGCCATCTTTGCGTACAAATATGATATGCACTTGTGCATATTAAAAAAAAAAAAAAAAAAAAAAAGAAAAAAAAAAGAGAGAGAGAGAAAGAGAGAGAGAGAGAGAGCGTCTGAGTTTGGAGGGTCATCTTTCACTCAGTAGTTTATTAATAGCAGGCAGAGAATTAGCCACCCATGTGGGGATTTGATTCTTTCTGTACTCTGGACTTTGACCTCAAGCTTGTGATTGCAGCACATCTGCACTGCCAAGTCAGCAAACCACGACGGGATGAAGAACAACACAATATTTTTTTTTAACAAATAAGAAAAAGTTGTAAGGTATTCAAATTTAGCCTACAATAAAAAAAAAAAAGTTAAAAAAAAAGATTCGATCCAGTGTCTGCCCTTGGATCGTGGGTAGAGTGTAAAGGATCATAAATCTTGTAGATAGCTCAACAAGTCCATTCCTGACATTCCAACACAGCACCGTGGTGTGAAGACAGGGGGCGCTGCGTTGTCATATTCCCAACGCAATGTCACCTCAAGGGCACTACCCTTAACTCTGTGGTCGTTTAGCAATGTAACCAACACTGAAGGAGTTTAAGCAAATACAAGCAGCCAATGAGCTCACACATGGCCACCCTTCCCTGTCAGTTGTGATCTCTCTCTTTCTCTTGCTCCTTGACAACAGTGACTCCCTCCTCCCTGCCCCCATTTCCATGTGATGCTATGGCACAAAATGGTGGCCTCCTAGCCAATAACAGGCAATTTCCTCATGCATCACAATTTGCAACAGCATGACAACACTGACTTGTGTTCACTTCTACATGAACTGTTAGCAAAGTTCGCTAATGTGCATTAGCAGTAAAGCAAAACTGAAGAAGTTAATCGGACGATGAGTAAAAAAAAGGGAGGACGATTACATACTTACAGCCACACAAACACACTCGGAGACAATAACACAGTAAAGGAAGGCAAACAGACCAGTTCTTCGACTTCACTCATCAGCAGGCCTAATTCTATCATCTCATGTCTGATTAACAGCCTCACAGTGAAAACCAGATTCATATTTCAATGTTTTATTCAATGTTAATTTAGATGAAAAGTGTTAAGTGTAACCATTCTCTTTGTCTCTCACTCAATGTCTTTTAATCCCCCTTTCTCCATGCCTTAACAGCATCAGCCCCTGAAACTTAGGGAGGATGTTGGTTTTCACCCCTCCACCACCACAGCCTGGTAGTAGAAGATACCACATGTGGAGCAACTGAGAGAGAAGCGCTTTAAAAGATGTCGGTTTCCTGCACACAATCCTTCTTTCATAATAAACTGTTTCTGTCCTCAACTTGCACATGCAAACATTTATAGCAACGCCCATCTACTATCTCAGCAGCACACTCGCCTTGTGTTTACAACCCATGCAGACGGCGTGGCCGTGAAGCATCAGGGCGAGGTTCTGAACAAATTACAGAGCGATGGAATCAGGAATCGATGTTTTGTTTTAGTAGGAAGGGCTGCTAACAATAATCTAAAAACTTGAAGCAAAAATTGTTCTGTGATGCATCACAATGTCGCACGATATTAATTGTTGTTGAGAATTTGCCAACAAAATGTCAGCTGCTTTTTTTAATACAAAATAAATAAATACAAACATACATAGGAATCTTTATTCAGTTACTCATTACAGTAAGTAACACTGAAGCCATTACCGCACTGCAGTTATGTTAAGAATACAAATAACATAAATAATATTTATATCATCAGTCTTAATTTACTAGTCTAGTACATTTCTTGATTTTCAAAAAAGGTTGCATTATAAGACGCCGCCATCGTATTTGCAAACCTATAGTGGCCAACATGCCATGCAATCTGTTAGATTTAAAATAAATTTAATACAATTTAAATAAATCTATTAAAATAGATTTAAATTGCATTTCAATTTAACCAGTCATGCCATAAATAAATATGGGTCTGCATTAATATGTCAAAGAAAAGGAGGGAAAAAATGACAGGGATGATTATAGTTTACTGCAAAAGCCAATATTTTTAGAACAAAAAACAAATGACAGTATTGTACAAACAATAATCATAATACATTTTAATGATTTGAATGTACAATAACTGAAGCAATCCTTTTTTAACTGTTCTTTACCACTTATGTCTATTTCCATCTAAAAAAGAAGCAAACTATACAGTATGCAGCAAACAGTATACACTGTTTAAACATTCCACTACTCAACCATTCCTGACGAGCCTTATTAGCTAATGAAAGCCTTTCAATAGTCAATTAGCTGTGTTAGAAGAGTGAGGAAGCTGAACTGCTCAGAACTGCAGCTTTGTAGCACCAGCATTGGGGGGGAAAGGAGTTCCATATCATTATCTCTTAACAACGCACTAAGCTCTGGCATACTTGGGTCACAAATTTTACAGGAAAACCTATATATGCCCACTAGGGGGCAGAAAGCAGAAAACCTCATTGAAAATGTATCCTTTCCCAGCAGAATGAGGAGAATGGGGAAGCAGCAGCTGTTTACTTTGCTTGTTCCAAATTCTCTAAGCCCATGTTGGTAGGTAACACTCATCTAGCTTAACCTATAAACATTCATCTTAATCTGCTAGAAGTAGCAGCGCTGATGCAGCACTGCAAACACATCTTTATACCCCTCCTCTGTGTCCAAATGCAAAACTCTGTTTTGACAGAGAAGTATAAACCAGCCCTGACTTGTCACGTCTACCAAGTGCCTTTAGAGTGAAGCTAAGCTAGAAAATGTTAGCCACTAAGAATCTTGCATCAGAGTGGGAGATGTCTCTCTTGCACACACAATCCTTGCTACGATACACAGTCCTTGCTAATCTTGGGATTAGATCTTATTGCTGGGAGGCTAAGCATGAGGCTGAAAGACACAGGTGTCTGTCTGGATAGGCTATTTTACTCGCTCACTCACATCCCTGTCTTACTCTCTTTGTCACATCGCACATACACACAAACTCCTGCTTAATCACCAAAGATGAGTCACCTGTACAAATACTAGTAGCATTGTTCAGACGTGTGCCCTTCGCTCCATCGATAAAAGTTTTCACGGTTTCTCTTCATTATGAACTAGCCTGTTTTTGATTGTAATGATTCAGTGTCATCTCCTGAGTTATTTGTCAATATTTAATATAGAACATACTGTCATAAATGAATTACCTCAGAAGTTCAAGTTCTCAGAAGGGTCTCAAACAGTATCTAGTCTAATATTCTAAGTGCTAGACCGAGACCTGACGAAAAAAAAGATAGGTAGGGGGCTAAAAACCTTCTTATTAAAGTCTTTTAAATTAAACTTGAAAGCGTGCTCAGAAATCGATTATATTCATGAAAAGTTGTCATGAGATATGATCAATTATTTTAATTTACAATGACAATGTTAATGATATCAATAATGTTTTTCCTTTTTTTTCCCCCCTCACTTTTTTCACAGATATGGAGAACACCTTGCGTGTTCTCTGCCACCTCTTTTGCATAAGGCATGTTAAACACTCACAACCTGTAAACCAGCATATTCGTTTCAGTTCCTTATGAATCATCATCATCGTTTGGCTGCAGTTAAAATGCGTTAGGCTAATTTAAGGTCCATTTAAATGAGTTTCATAACGACCCGATTCCACACTAGTCTTCATTCCAAAAGGACAAATTCGGCATAAATACGGTATAGCAGCATCCACCCTAGCTTAAACTCTCCATAAGACAGCATTATACCAGACATATAGTCAGTGAAGGCTTTAGCCACATATACAAGCTGCTATGCTATCCATCTTATATGCGCAATAACATCCCTTGTATAGTTATTTATTTATTATATTTTGCACATTGTATAGTTACATCATTTGGATACAATAATATCTCTGCTATAGTTGTTTAAACTAATGATTTATTATATTTCTGAATAGCAAAATCCTCCTGTGCAATATGTTCTTTTGTATAGTTATTTAAACAGCAGTTTTACCATCATTCTCTCATTATCAAGCGTTTATCCTGTTCAGGGTCGTGGGGGCGCTGGAGTCTATCCCAACTAACTTAGTGTGTGAGGCGGGGTACACCCTGTACAATCAGTAGTTAATCACAGGACTAACACTTGGATACAGATAACCATTCACACACACACATTCACGCCTATGGGCAATTTATAGTAGCCAATTCACCTATGCCCAATCACACGTGTTTGGAAGCAGGAGGAAAGCGCAGTACTTGAGGAGAACATACAAATTCCACACAGAAACACACTAAGCAAAAATCGAACCCACTGCCTTCTTGCTGTGAGGCAGAAGTACTAACCACTCTGCCACCGTGCCGCTCCAGCTTTAATATATTCTTGTATATTTTATTCATGTGTATATGATCTTAGTCTATTTCGTGACTTGGAGCTGCGGTAACAAACCAAAATCCCCCCGAGGATTAATAAAGCATTCTGATTCTTATCTTCCCAAACCAAGAGGTTGCAGTGTGTCTGACCTGTGCATATTGCCATTGGTGGTAAAGGTCTGGGCGCACACGGAGCATTTGTATGGCCTCTCGCCGCTGTGCACCAGCATGTGGCGGTCCAGAGAGCTGGCTGAGCTTAGGCACTTTCCACAGATACTGCACGAGTGATCTGGGGTACCAGCTTCAGTGTTATGCTGAAAAGAAAGTAACAGAAAGAAAGGAAAAAGCCCCATTATAATCAGTAATGTGTTAGAATTTTGGGGCTTAAAACGTGCACTCGTATGCGCTTCACCTGGCGGATGTGCATCGTAAACTGGTGCTGAGTTGGGTAGTCTTTGTCGCACAGTGGGCAGACGAGTGACGAGGGATCATCCTTGGTATCCTAAAACACACACAAATGCATATGAACATCTTTGAATATGACAGAATTGGTTTGTTAAAAGCACCCATATAGATAGAGATGTGGACAGAGAGACAACTGTCAGTACTAAATTCAGCACTAAGCTGTCGGTACTAAATTCCGATCCAAAATTTTATGTTACAGTTTAAAAATTGACATGTGATCAAATAAAAGCCCCCCAATTTGTTTGCATCTGCATGTGCTAAAAACAGGTGAGTGTGGGTAAAATCCCATTTGGTGGTTTTGTCCTCTGCCCTTGACTGTTTCATTGATCCTTGCAGTATGTATAAGATTTAAGACTAAATAAACCCGGCATTAAATAAATAAGAGAATTATGATGAACTTGTTTGTCAGCCACTTCCATAGCTGTTGTTGACGGTGACAGATAGTGTTAACTCTGAAACATATTGAAACCTGATCTGAACCATGTCTATACACACTACGAACACTCCTACTTCAATTAACAAACAGTTTTTAAAATCAAATAAAAAAAGGCTTCGTTTTATTCGTTTTCAGTTCAGCAGAACTGCCCTTTGGCCAGTCAGCTTGAAGAAACATTTGTGTGAACACATGTCGACGAGCATCCTAAAAGTGAGCTGTGTGTGTAGTCCTCTTTCACCTTGAGTGCCAGATCACTGTAACCCAACACCAAGAGCTCTCTCTCACTAAATGTTGACAGTAGAGCAGATCATTAACTCAGAGTTCGAGGTGTAGCTCGGTTCAACCCTTACTGCACTCCAACGAGGCCACATCAAGGTTGCATGCCATGCCATCACACACCCACACAACTCCAGAACCACAATCAATCAATGCGCAGACACAATAAATCAAAGGCATTAATACTTGCGATTTTGTAACTCTCCTATCTCAACTCTATTAATATCTTCAAAAATAAAGAACTGTTCCAAACCTGTGCAAGTTTGTTCTACACAGCTTTACTCTCCTTAATAAAACCGGTCACGCAAAAGCATCAGTCCTTCAATAAATAAAATAAAATTTAAAAGTTTAAAAAATCAATTAGATTTTAGATGCTTTAGGATTTGAGAGCAGATATAACTGAAGCAGGGATTAAAATAGCATTTTATTTTATTTAGAATACAACATACAAGTCTTCCAGAATTCTCGATGTGATGAAAGATGCTGCTGTTCATCTGGAAGAGTACAACAACACGCTGGTCTAGGGCGACCTCCATTTATAGCTCAATGATCAGCAAAGTGAAGAGGTTTTACAAAAACAGAGGCCTTAAGCTAATCATTATGTTTTTTACCTTCTTTAAATACAATCTATTTACTCTGCTAAACTATATTTTTAAGTATATTAGTTAAAAATGGAAAATATGGAGCTGCTGGACAATCCTGATGGCTGCCCTGTCAGAGTGAAGCAAATGAAACCTTTATGATTGCACTGGCAACCCTTCCTTGTAATATACTTTAAATTCTCATCAGAGATTCTAATCAGAGTTTTAACTTTTGTGGTTTATATAATCGAAACGCACAATGTACAGTTAACTACTCTTGTTCAACATTCATAAGTAATGTAAATGCTAATTGTACTAGCTAGTTTAAAAATGTATGTTAAAAGTCATAGTGTTTATCCATTCATGCATTTCAATACGAAAACTTTAGGAGGACTGGTGTTTAGGGGAAGTGGGGGATGAGGGGGCTTAGTGGGTACATAGGGGTCAGCATTAACACCTGTTATTCCTACATGAGGGCACTTACCAGCATAAAGTGCACGCTTTAATCGGCACCATGTGATGATGAGCTGCGTGTACAAAAGACTGATTGAGGGGATGGGAAACATGTGTCCGCATGAACACACGCTCTCTCGCCTGCGTCATTCCACCCGCTCTCGATGCGGAAACACATGCGCGCACACACCTGCTAGTGGTCCAGTGACTATAAGAACGCGATGCTGCATCGTTCCAGCTTATGGAGTAAAATAGCATCTACGGTTTAATTGCGCCTGTATGATGCATATCAGCTGCAAGACACTTGCCAAGCTGCTGCTCTGATGAACATCTCGTATATCTGTCGTGCACGCTTGAAACACCAGACACCAGTGTAGAACGTCGCCGTTTAATCCATCCTTCTGCGTATAGCTCGTTAATGACTTTACAGCCTGGGCAACGAACCCATGCACACACAAACACAGTTTTATATGGAGCGTTTATTGTATCGAGCGTTTTTTATGCTGATCTGTTTCTGTTTAATGCCATATTTTCTTCAAGAGCTTTAAAAAAATAAAAATAAATACAATTCTGTATGACCGATGTTTTCTTGAGTTTGCCATATGAATATGCGTCTGTCCTGATAGAAGGAACTGTATCATGACATTACACCATGTGTACACCACCTGGTCATTATTTCTTCATTTCTCATGTTCGGCTCACTGTGTGTTCATTATGTAATGACTGATTACACGTTTAAGGTTATAAAGTGGGATATCGAACACTAGGATTGTTTGGTGCCAATTTAAAAGAACCAGTTCGGTAAATGTGTAATCGGGAGATCAGTATTCTACTCATGGTACAAATTTGACTGCTGTCTAGCTTGCAATAATAATAATAATACACAGTCGAATTTCTTTTAGCCTAGATATGACTCCCCTAGCCCTGTGTTTCCTTAAACTATCTACATTCAAATAGTGTTATGTAAATAAGCTGTTTTTAACATATAAAACCTTGAATATTCATTTCCCCTAAAAGAAATAACTCCGCCCACACGTTCCAGTTTTTTTTTTTTTGTGGGAAAGTGTGATATTTGCTGAGAAATGTTATTTTTTAAAGCTGTACCCGTTTTGCCCACATGGTGCCCTTCTATATGCTTTAAAAAATATGCTGGCCTAAAATGTTTCCTTTCCCGTGGTTACATCACCTAGATCAGATTACAAAGTCCATTTTACAGCTGATGAAAATGTAATCAGCAGAAACACACTGATATGCTGCAAAGCAACAGTGGTTAGTGTGTGAGTGCATAAGGCTCTATGTATACCTGACTTTTCCTGACGTAGCGGGTGGCGCTGGGGCTCTTACTGGAGGTTTTAGCGGGGGTTTTGTTAGAAACCTCCACACCTCCATTCAGCTGAGCTGCTTTCATCACAGTGCTCATCATTGAGGTGATGGACGACAGGTCTGCTCCGTCTGCTGCCTCTTTCTCTGCGTCCACTCGGGTCTGTGCATCAGCTACACTCATCGTCGGCTTACTCTCACTCTCTGAAGAGAAAAAAAGAACAATCTCAGACGGTTTGGTGATGTGGAGTGCCACAAACATGCTGTTTAAACATGCATGTGAAACATATTCTCAATATTCTAATTAACGATATCCTCTAATAGTTTAAACATGTATAGACTGAGCGTGAATGCTATTATATAAGCTAATAACATGGGTAACATTAGTAGTCCTACATCATCTAACATTAGTGTTGCTTCTCAACCTACAGTATGTCCCAACTTCGGGCTTGTGATCCATATCATACATCATGTTGGCAAATGTTTATGGACACTTTACCAGCACCTCCATAGACGTGACTTTGAAGTTAGAAGCACACAACTGCCTTGTTGCATATTAAAGTTTCCCCTCCACTTGAACTAAGAGACCGCAACCCCTGTTCCAACATGACAATGCCCCTGTGCACAAAGCCTATGAGCTCCATGAAGACACGATGTGCTATGGTTGGAGTGAAAGAACTCAACGTTTTGCACAGAGCCCTGACTTGAATCCCACTCAACACCTTTGGGATGAACTGGAACACTGACTCCACCCAACATCTCCTCTCCCTTAACATTAGTGCCTGAATTAATACTTCATTAATACTATAGAAGCTAAAATAAAAGCCCCCACAGCAACTCTAGTGGAAAGTATTTCCAGAAGTGTGAATTTTATTATAGTATAGTAATAGAGTAAAAGTGAGACTTGACCTAGAATAGGATGTGCAAAAATACATATAGTGTACTGTATATATATATATGGATATGATAGTCAAGTATCCACAAACTTTTGTCAACATGGTGTACATCAATTACATGACATGATTCCATATCGCCAGACGTTAAACGGTAGCTTTTAGCTAATTGTGGCCTGCATTTCTTACCGCCGTGGTGATTGGTCTCCTCAGTCTGTTTGGTCTTCATGGTGCTGACATCTTCCGCCATTTTCTTTTCCTCTGCTAAACTATCTATAACTGCAACACAGAGACAAATACTGTTTAGAAATGAAAGACTTCTATGATTATATGAACTTTATGACTATATTGACTCCAGGACCTGACTGTAGCGCATGCGAGAAAAACAGAGAGATCACAAGCAAAAGGGAGATCAAATTAAATATTGTCCTCACTGAATCTAGTGGCGTGTACTTTTAAATAGTAATCTACGAGCAATTTACTTTAAGTTAAAGGAAATTAAATTATTTGTTTCGTTTTTTCTAATACTCAGGGTGAAACCGAGAGCTGTGATTGGTTAAAAGTGATTATTTCATCTATAAACATCTGCTTTAATGATGTTCTTTGTGTGTTTCCATTTTTTTAATTCATTTGTAAAGTGCACGCGTGTGCACACACACACACACACACACACACCCTGGTTAAAACATATATAGTCACATACGAATGCAGACATCATGAGCTGCAACACAGACATCCAGTTTCGCTTTGACGCTTCTTGAAAAAAAGGATCCCAGAGGTGGAAAGAAGAAAAAAAAGTAGAAAAATTACAAGACAAAACAGAAAAAGGAAAGAGAAATGAGCATCAGAAAGAGAGAGAGGGGGAGGGAGAGAGAGAGAGAGAGAGAGCGGGAGAGAGAGGTGGAGGAACAGGCTTCTCCCGCAGCTAATTGCCGTTTCCCGTTTACAGCCCCACAGGAAGCTCTTCTCTGGTCCAGGCTACTTCCTTCTCACAAGAGAGTGGAAACAGACGGACAAAGAGACGTGAGAGTGTGTGTGTTGGTCAGTCAGATGATGAGAATGTCATGACACTGCAGCATGATGGATGTGCTCATCAGAGATGCGTCTCAACAACAACAACAACAGGACAAATGTTGGGGACTTTACACATGCACTTCACCTGGCTGTAGACCAGATCTACAGTATGGCCTGATCGACTTACGCTCATGTACACAAGTTCAGCTCGACATAGTGATTGGCACAGAAATGAATATAAATACCTACATTTCTAAATAAAGAAAGCTAGCTAACTAGTTTATGGAAAAGGATAAAGTAGTTAAACAAGATAAAGCATTCAAAAATTTGTGGTGAACTAAGAGACAGATTGCAACTAACAGATCGTTATTTCCAACTTTAAACCAGAGGCGGACGGTAGTAACGTATTTTCCCACGTCTGTTAACGTTTATTTAGCTGTATCTCTATAGTATCTGTACTTAGTGTTTTTCTTTACGAAACTTTCACTTCACCACATTCCAAAGCATAATATTGTACTTTTTAACCACACTACGTTTCATTTAAAAATTAAATGCAATGCTTAATTACATTAGAAATCAAGTACTTTTTCTCAAGTCGGTGGAATAAGTTGTACTTTTACTTGAGAAAGAAAGAAAGTACTAGGTTTTAAAGATTAAAAATAGATTTTTAAAAGTTTTATGGAAAAAAAAAAGTGCAATAAAAAGTGCATTATGCTTTGGAACGTAGTGAAGTAAACGTTTTCCCAAAGAAAAAACATTAAAGTTAAAGTAAAGATAATTTTACATTCTTGTGTAAAGTAAAAATACTTCATTACTGTCCACCTCTGCAGAAAAATATTTCCTAGCTCTTTAAGGAACCATACCATTTGCATTGTTGTAACAATTTATTGTTATACTGATAAAAAGGTCCTATAAATGAATTTAGCATTTTGGTTGTGAATAACTAACTAAATAAATAATTAAAAGATGCTGGAACAAACTCTCCTCCGCACTGATTTCAAAATCAAAAGCCCCTTTGTCCTTAATCAGGATAATAATTAACAATAATAATTTGTGTGAAAGTGTTTAATACACAATAGAACTGACCATATGCACCCTACATTCTTACACTGTAAAACTGAAGGGTGCTTGTGTAAATGGTATGGTACTTGAGGATTATCTCCCTGGTCCACCAGCTTAGTGGAGGGGATACGCTCGTTTACCTCAGTGGCACTTTTACAGCCTGTATAACGAACGGCAACAGATGACCGTAGCGGGGGATGGGGCGCAGAAGTGATGTACCAAATCGAGGGTAAAAGCTGAAAAAATGAACAAAAAGAAAGCAAACTGTCAAAATTAGGGGAAGTGTAAAGGCCTGACGTGTGTGTGATTTCTCAACACTGGGGCAGGTTTGGAGTTGTGTAAAAGAGAGAGAGAGAGAGCGAGAGAGAGAGAGAGAGAGAGAGAGATAGAGACTTGTTATTAGATTCATGTAGCTTAGCCAGGAGCAAGTTTGAGGTTGGGGGTGCTACCGTTACTACATCTGTTCCCACCCATCACTCTCACTGAAGCACAACACACACGCATACAAATATATACACTGGTTCTTAAACATCCTTGTAAGAAGAAACCGTCTGCAGGTGACACTGAAAAGGTCATGCACAGAGCAATATGGTGTGTGTGTGTGTGTGTGTGTGTGTGTGTTTAGTAGAAACAGAAGCACATGAGGCTGGAAAAGTCCTCGCATGCTGCCAAACACTCTGGAAAAGAATGCCCCCGTCCTCCCCAAAGAACCCTCCCTCCTTTCTCTCACTTTCTTTCTCCCTCTAACGAGCTGCATTGGCATAACTTCACTCACGTCACTGCCGACGCATCACCGACGTAACAACTGATGCATGATGGAATCTATGAAGTGCTCACTTGGATTAAAATCAGAAAAACTTGTCTCGAACAATTTCCCCAAACCAGAGTGAGCTCCCTCCAGAGGCCTGTACATGGATCCCAGCGTGGCTGCAATGTCAGGGGAAGAATTAAAGCAGCCAAAGTTCATTGTTCCCTGACCAACGAAATTTCAGCTGTCGTCAATAATCATGGGGGATTCTTATTCTTTCTCACAGGGTGGGACCTGAGAACAAACTCCTTTGTAGTAGGCGTTCTTTGGGTGAACGTAGTTTCCATCCTCTGTGGACGGCTCAGGCGTTCTGTGAAGCGGATTGGGGATATAATGAAGGAGTCGGCAGGGTTGGGTGATGGAGGTGCGAGACCCCTCACCGGGGGGGGTCTAATGATTAGAGCCGCCTGCCTGCGACTGATGACTCCTTCAGGAGATAACATACGTGGAGTGCTAACTCGTTCTACACACGTACACCATGAATGCTGCACTTAGGTTACACTGATTAATTATGCTACTCAACAAATTTAAAAAAAGAATAGACAGAAAAGGGAAATTCCTGAAAGTGGGTGGTGGGTGATACTTAGAAGAAATGTAATAAAAAAATTGTTTAGAAAATAGATTAGTATGAAAACTGTTAACAATACCCTTACAATTAACAATACCCTTACTGTTAACAATACCCTTACCCTTAATAACCATTAACAATAGATTTACATTTATAAATTTACAAAAGTTACTTTACATACAGTATGTCTTAGCAACTTGATACGATATGATACACTACCAGTCGAATATTTTTTTAAGAAATCTCTTCTTCTCACCAAGCCTGCATATATTTGATTTAAAAAAAGAGTAAAATTCTGTCATATTTTTACTACTTAAAATAACCGTTTTCTATTTGAATATATGATAAAATATAATTAAACCTGAATTTCTAGGATCATTACTCCAGTTACATGACCCTTCTGAATCATTCTATCATTGAAATCATTCTGATTTGCTGCTCAAAAAACATTATTATTATTATAATTATTTTATTTTAAAGGGAGTTGAGTAGTATTATTTTCAGGATCGTTGACGAATAGAAAGTTCCAAAGAACAGCATTTAACTGAAAAAGAAATCTATCTATTATCACTTTAGTTAAATTTAAAGCATCCTTGCTAAATAGAAGTCCCCACACTCAAAAAATGTATAAATATTTTTATTGACTCCAAGCTTTTGAATAGTATATCGTATTATGTTACAAAAGCGTTTCATCAGATAAATGCTGATCCTTGGATCTTTCTATTCATAGTAATAGTAATATTTCTTGGACAGCAAATTAGCACATTAGCATGACCTCTGAAGGATCATATGACATGGAAGACTGGAATAATGATGCTGAAAATTTAACTTTAAACACACGAATTAATTACACCTTAAAATATATTTAAATAGTACACAGTTATTTTATATAGCAAAGACATAACAGAATTGTATTGCTTTTGCTAAACTTTGGATCAAATAAATGCAGGCCTTGGTGAGCTGAAGAGACTACTTTAAAAAAAAAAAAAAAAACTTTTGAGGGGTAGAGTATATTAAAACATTAACTTGACTACTTTACCCAGATACTCTGACCACAGCCCGTTTGTTCCCGAGAACTGCTACATGTGACTGTGCCACATGCGAGACAACACCTGGTTATTTATTAGACTAGCTAACCTTCATACCTAATCTAAATTTAACTATAAACACTGGCCAAGGTCCAGAATTGCAGCTTGGCTACTTCATAGTTCGTCAGCATCGTCAACGATCACGGTTCAGCAGAACTGGCCCAATTCTTATCGTATGCTGAAATTTTTTTCGAGCGTGAGACAGCGTCGGGAGAAATGCAGATAGGTTGTTTTAGTTGCTGTCCTGCTTGTCTGAAGTTCCTGGGCTGAAGCCGCCGCGAGCCTTTTCTAAACCTGGCAGATAGACGACGGCTCAGAGCCAAACTGCCGAAAGTGACGCATGCACTTCAAAGCTAACAGGAGCGAGGACGGTGTGCGAGGGTGTGTGTGTATGTGTGTGTGTGTGT
>JAOUQX010000036.1:5465515-5478849 GCA_028566295.1 Liobagrus marginatus
TGTCTGGAGCGGGGCTCGAACCCCCGATCCTCTGATCACTGACTCAGAGCCTTACCCACTGAGCCACCATCACCCTGAACAAGCTTTTTCCTGAACCAGCAACAAGCTGATAAAGTTGAAAAGATGTGGCCAACAAGCAATGGCGTGGAAATTTCTCAGAATAGCATAATTCTGGTTAATATTCAAAAAGCAAAGACGCCGCATAATTGACAGTTCCTTATCATTTTAGGTTATTTATTTCGACTAGCAAGCAAATAGTTAAAAATTGCAATTGAAGTTTCACAGCGTCAAATTCCTGTCGCCCCTCCTGATCAGCAAGCCCTAGTCCAATTTTTAAAAGGCTCCCAACCACCACCCCCGCACTGGTTAGCACTGGCTAGTGGATGACTCCATTCAGGTGAAAACCATGTCATTCCCTCAGAGGCTACAAATAGTGTGCTGCCGAACTTTTTTCTTTTTTTACAAACTAAAGAAGCAGCAAAAGCAGGGGCATGTGCTACTGTCTCCATGGAGACAAGGTGTGTCCCGTGTTTGCAGAACAAACAATGGTACCTTTTCAGCCCAGTGTGAGTGGGGAGGAAGGTCATTGTGTATGTGGGTGTGCACAGCACCTAGGGTGCTAAAAAGGTAGCACACACGTTTAAAAAACATAAAAGTAGCTATGGGGCCGTGGGGTTAGCACAATAGAGTAATGCCAAAAGCCCACCCTTATAATTATGTGTTTTGCAACAGAATCTGACCACAAAGAGCTTTAAAAATACATTTGAGCTAAATTTGGGAGGAAAAAAAAAATAGCTCCAGACAAATCTTCTCAAGATGTCATCAACCACATCTCTTCCCAGCATGCACTATGGTTTTCAGGTAGGGTGTCATTAGGGTAGCTTATCTTCCTGAACTAGATTTGTTATCTAGGTTGAGTGGCAGCATGGCCCATTTCAGATTAGTACTGTTAACACAAAGACACTCGGCGGTTTTTCTGCCAGTTTTCAAAAGTGTCAGATACGGAAAACATGCCGAATAACCCGAGGGTAAACTAGAAACACATTGCCTTGCTGGGCTGAAAAGGCAGATGAGATGAAGGGTGGGTGTCTGTCTTTTTCAGTATAAATACATCACTTTGACTGAGATCACAACGATCTGGCTGTAAAAAAAAAAATATAGCCATTTCAGCAGTGTAACATTTGCATTCTCTCTCTAATGGTGCCACAGAAACTTGTCGGGCGATGCTATTGCTGGCACTTTTCCCTTCCTCTGCTTCGTTCTTTCTCATGTCTTCCCACCCTGTTTCTTTCTCTCTTTCTCCCTCCCGCCGTCGTTCTCTCGGTTCAACTGACCAACAAGTGCTGCCTGGGAGTACCACCCCTCCCCCTCACTCCAACCTCCAGAAGCTATCGCAAATCCTCAGCCTGCGCACAACTGCCAGCTGACAAAACTGTTTAGTCAGCAAGAAAGCCAGGCAGGGAGGGAGAGCTACAGGCATGAAAGAAGACAGACAGACTGAGGGAGAGTTTATACAGCAGAAAGAGAGGCCAAAGAGAAAGCGCGCGAGCGATAGAAGAGGAAATGCTCTGTATAAAGCCTTTGAGTGAAATAACGGACAGGAATAAAAAAATAGCTGTAATATAACCCATGTGCAAAGGACACAAGTGACCGATCAAGGGCTGACTGCTTGAGCACTATTGTTCTTCCACTTCCTCCATCACTTCCCTGTCCACCTCAGTTAAGAGGCAGTTTCACTTCCTGACCACAGTCTTCTCCTCTCTGTATTTTTCTTCGTTGCTTGATTCTCTTCTATCTTTTGTTCCTTCCTGCTCTGTTCTCTCTTCCACGCTGGCATTCTTTCACATCGGTGACAGCCCTGGAGTTAGACTTTGGACCAACAGTAAATACCTGCTCTATTTGCTTGCTCAAGCTGAAGGGGGTTGTTAGGGTAAGGTGATAGAGGCACGACATGCTGGAAGAGGAGGAGGAGGTGGAGGTGGTGAGCCTAAATGACACGTAGGCTTTTGTGACCAGGTCGTCAAAAACTAAGCTGATGAGCCATAGAGATGAGCACATCAGTTAGGTCTGCTGACAGATGATTAGGTCACAGTCATAATGAAAGGTTTGCTGCATGGTTCCTCAAAACAAGTTGCTGTGCACATCAAATTATACTGGCAAATGTACTGAGGTAGTTTAATTAAAAACGGGAAACAATAGCCAAAGAAAAAAATAATAAAAATAAAAAACCAATATGACAAGCGTCTTAAAAATGTACTTGGCATCGAGAAGCAACATGTTCATGTAGGTCAAAGTTTTAATTTAAAGTGAGCTATACCATGTAACTTAGGTGCCACAATTACATGGAATTTGTTATAAAATGTCATCGAAGTGAAATCCATTATTACACTAACTAATAATGAACTTAACTAATATATTTTTTTTAAAGTTACTTTTTAACTTTTTACTAAACCAAAACATGATGCGAACTCGTTTATACATTACCGCCGAGTGCAGTCCACGAGAACCCATCAACGAGCACAAATATAGCCATTGCCATAATGTCTGCGTCCAGCACTATTCTTGTGTAGACCCCCAGACAACTTGGCCACATAGCACACAGCAGCACATTTGTATTTTAACTTTTTACAGTTCCAGCTCGTATACACTCCATTTCATCTACATTCACAACTGTCGTTCCAATGAGACTTGTTATTAAACTCTTTCATGTTTCTGAGCACTGGGTTCAAATTAAAACTAGCCATCACACACAAAACAATTCATATTTAACAAACTACATAGGATGAAAGGAGTTTAATCTATCGTGTACAACAATAACTAGAGTTTTCAGCATTTTATTGATTTACTGCTGATCAGCAATAAATACAAGTCCAGTCCCGGCATCCGCTCTACGCAGTCAGTCAGTGAGAAGGAATATAATCTTATCTAAAAAAAGGCAAGATAAATATAGCCTATGAGTAACAGGGAAAGCTCATCAATACCCTGGGGGCAACACGGGAGGACCTTCTGCATCAGATGACGCATGCCGATACCCTAAACAGTAAAGATATACAGCATAATCTGACCCTTTATAGATTTGCTTCTAAGTGTCGTTGAAGTCATTTTAATTTAAAAAATTTTTTTATATAAAATAATCAAACAAATCACTCTTTGTTAGATGTAAACAGTGAATGTTTTCAGATGCAAAATAAGAAAATCATAAACGAATAACAAAGCAAACAGTCTATGTAAATCATGTGCTCTACGTAATGAGCAGATGCAAAGTGATACCCAGCAATTGTTTGGCTGCCTGAAAAAGGGGGTTGGTTAAGTAGCCTGGGTGTCAGGGGATTGGACTTTAAATGAATTAGGAACTGCTAATGCCAGTACCCTAGGTAATTCTAAACCCCAACAGAGAGGAGTGTACTTAATTAACTAGTCCAAACCAAACAGAATCATATCTTTAAAAAATTATATGTTATAACGTAACTTATTGGTCTTTCAAATCATTAAAAAACTGAAGAATAATGCCAGTAATAATACAGCCTGTACTCTGGTCGGTGCTATATTTTATGCATCTGCCCTGCGGCGTAGTGCTTTGTTTGTCTGTACTGCCTGTCTTGCACTGTTTGCACTAGGTTGCACATTATGCACTTTGTCGTCCTTAGCTCTGTGATGTAGCGCCGTGTTATCTTCTGTAGCCCTGTTGTGTTGTGTTACGTAGCATCATGGTCCTGTTCCGTTTCACCATGTACCACCTCAGCTATACATGGTTGAAATGTCAATAAAAAGTTTCTTGACTAGATGGTGCATTTACATTGCCTTATCGCATTGAAACACTTTTCCAGTCATCAAATCGGTAGTTGTAGCTGTAGCTTAAATATATGACTCCCGCGTTTTGTTAATGAAAACGCATCGTCTTGGCGTCACCTGTGCAGATAAATCTCACGGTAATTATTTACGCGTTCCCTGTACTAATTGCGTATTTAGAGCGCATAAGCAGGGTTTCGAGTCGAACTCGCACTCGACTACAGTGGCATTGTTCGTCTCAGCAGAAACCTGCGATTTGTGTATTTTGTCAACAGACCTCACAATGGAGCAGGCCACATCCAGCCTAGGCCTGCATACCTAAACACAACTCACAATCATTAAAAAAAAAAGAGCCAGTAGCTCCCAAGCAGAAAAAAAAAAAAAATTTGGTTAAGTTTAACAACAACAAAAGCTGCTATCTATACTATTTTAAAAGCACTGGAGGCCACTGGGATGACAAACAACTGCAATCAAAGATACATTTCTCTACATCAAGGCTAGATCTAAAGTACTGGTTTCTGGGGAAAAAAAAAGTGGGTTTTTTTTTTTTTGCACCTATAGTTTCCCACTGCTGTGTGTACAGGAACTACACTGCAGCCTACTAGGCTTGTCACTTCAGTTCAAATTTGCATGTCCTCACTTGATCAATGCTGCAGGGCCTTTAAACAAACATGTGCAAGAGGTTGACTTAAAAAAAAATAATAATAAATAAAAAATACAAAAAAACCCCCAAAAAACAATCATAAAACATCTGCCTGGATCGATCGAGTAGCCGAACACACCTGACGCAACTCTTCAGCATTTCCCAAGCTTAAAAAGGGCGTGTTACAGCAGTGAATTCACAAGCAAGGTTAGAAAACACAGCGTTAGTCCCTTTCTTTCACTCAGACAAAGCTAGTTCGATGAAACACAAGAACAAGTAACATTTTTATTTCTAGTATCTAACCATCACCATACAGAGTGGTGCTTCTCAATCCTGCTACACATTTTATGGTACCTGCACGTACATATGCATAGTGTTTAGTTAGTCGGCTTTTAAGCTGGGAATACCATGTAAGAAGACTCTTATTCGTCTGCATCGATAGAAGCGAACCGACAAGTATTTTGGATCCCATTTTTGTATAGACGTGAGCTGCAAAACGAACCATTAGCCAGAGACTGTAGCACTGCACAAATGTGATGTGTTTTACATAGTATTCGGACCATGTTGGAATATTTATAGAATTATTTAAATAATAATATGGTCATTAATTTCATGAGAGCAGGTTTAAATGTTTACATTGATCCGGATGTTTTTTTTTTCTCCCCGGATTGAGTTGTAAGTTAGTTTAGGTTTTCTTTCCATCACCACAATTATAAAAGCGAACGAATTCAATTGCAATTAAACTTGCTTTCCAGTCATCCAAGTTTTCTTTTTTTAGGTTCCTTAATGTTCATTGTGACACTCAATAACAAACAAACCAAAAGCATCATCCTGTTTCGATTCAACATTAGGTGTGCTGATGAGCGCTCTCTCTCTCTCTCTCTCTCTCTCTCTCTCTCTCTCTCTCATATCTGACGGAGCTTCCAGGAATGAGCTGCTATGTTGAGGCAGGTGTGTTGGAGTAGGAAAAACATTACAACGTACCATGCAGGGAAACTAGATGAGCAGAATTTAAGAAGAAAACACAAAAAGTGGTCATGGTGTGCTTACTGTATGCATATCGTGTGCACAACTTCTGCTAAAGGCCTTCTCTCTCTCTGGTGCAGTGTTGAATTTCGTAATGGAATGTGAACTGCTCATCCGGATCTGTCGTCCTCCCTCCTCCTCCTCCTCCTCCTAGAATGGCCAACTAAACGACCGGTTTCTCCAGTAAACCTTACAACATCGCCTAATCTCTATCCACAGAGGTCGCGCTTTTAAACACCGTTGTTGTTGTTTCGAACTCGCAATATTCCACTTACCAACGACGCATCCTAGAACTAACGCTCGCGACTCGGTTACCCTGGAGATCATAGGCCACGTCACAAACTGCACACAACCCAAACGTATAGAAGTCTTCGTCAGAATAGTACGCCACCTAGTAAGCACGCGCCACTTAGTGCGCTAGTATGCGATAAAGACGGTTGCTCCATCCATTCCTTTAAACTAACAAAACTTTTTCAAGGAAGCTACCCACAAAAATGGCGATTATTTTAACTTTTTTTTTTTTTAAGTATAAACATCCAAAGCGTCATCCCACAAAATAAAATACCACGTTTATCCGAGGACTTAAACCATCACCAGACCAAACGAAATAAAGATAAATCGACCTAACGTCCGAACTCCTTAGGTAAAATAACGACGCGCGAGATGTTTATTTTTCGTCTTTAAATATAAACACAATAAAATCAACAAATATTTGGTTTTAAAGCAACAATAATTTTAAACGTCGACATGGTGAAAAAAAGCGTGTAAGGAAAAATAATTATAAAAGTGTCGGATCAAAGTGCAAGGCGCACAGAGATATGGATGCTCCACTCGGTTAGCAACGGCTAGCTAACAGACTTTGAACCCCCATCCTTCAAACTTCCACACGGCCTAAAAAGTTTCAAAATGGTGGAAATAAATAACTTAATACATGTATACAAGTGTCAGAGTAATGTGGACAAGTTTGCGGATGAGCATCAGGTCCTCGGTGAAACGAGGAAGCCGAACGGGAGAGAGAGACACCGAGAGACACAGAGAGAGAGAGAGACAGCGAGATAGTGAACTCACGGCAAACTTTTCTGCGTTTTCAACTCAATTCTTATGACGAAAACACACTATAGGACGTATAAACAAACACACGGATGTGTTAATCGGCGCACGAGAAATAAAAACAAGTGCTGTAACTTACGTTTGACTTTGTTGGGGTTTGGCTGCTTTCGTCGAGACATGCTGATGACGATGGCGACGATGATGAGTGAGTAAATAAGTAAGAGAGTGAGTGAGGGAGTGATGATGGGTTAAGAAAAGACAGAAAAAGAGAAGGAGATATAGAGAATGGGGGAAAGAGCAAAGCTGTTCCGGAGAGGAGTCAAAATGGCGTTTCCCGAGGATGTGCAAAAAGTTCGTTAACTCCGTGTTTCTCTCCTCCTCTTCTTCTGAATCCCCCCACAGGACAAGAACGAGATGTGTCAGGGTGGGAGGAGAGGAAAACTCACTTTATTTCGTTTTTTTCCTCTCTCCTCTCCGCTCCTCTCCTCTCTTTTCACTCTCCGCGCGTCCTCTTCAGCTCGCTCACTCTCCTTTCTCTCTCTCGGTGTCTCTCTCTCATCACGTGTTGCGCTCGCGCTCCTACCGGAGTCTCCAAGGGGACCGAGGCTGCTCCAAGCATCTCATCTCATCTCATCTCATCTTATCATCTCTCTCTCTCTCTCTCTCTCTCTCTCTCTATATATATATATATATCTCCCCGTGTGTGCGTGCGCAAGTGAAAGAAAAGGAAACTCAAGTTGTTCAAACAATAAAAGAGCTAACCACCTGTAGCATCTTACCACTCTGCGTTGTGCTTATCAATATTAATACAGCTCTTGCTTCAAAATAATAAATCGGTAGGTGAAACGAAGTGTATCCACACCAACTGTTTACTAAATGCACTCATATTTTACGCACATGGATTAAAAAAAAGAAAAGAAATGTGATTACATGTACAAAGTTGCCATTAAGTATAATAGGGTTTATGTCACGAAATTAATCCAGATGGGTTACGCGGTTAATACATTTTTATATATTTTTTTATATAATCATTGAAAACTCCGGATTGTGTAGAACCAAGGCTCAAAAGTGCTCCATACAGCCGCCATCCATCCACGTGTTAACAGCTCATCAACTAGACTAAAAGCCGCTGAGAGCCGGGTTGCCAGATGCACCATAACCCTTTCCTATTTTATTCACGGTTTCAAAGTCAATTGTTCAATCACTTAATGTACCAAAGGTACAATTGAGAAAGGTTCTGGTTAACAATATAGACCGTTTACAACCTATAGAGCAAAAAATAGAATAACAATCTGTGAAAATGCAAAACCACGAGAGCAACCACGAGAGCTAAGCCATGGCAGTCCTCCCCCATCTTTTCTTCTTCCATCTCCGGCGCTGGCAGCTCTCACTACCTGAGACTACAGGACCAAACAGGTTTCACGAGAGGCCATTTTATCAGATGCTCACACTGGGGAAAAAAGTTAGAAAAATGTTTACACGTTTTTACATTCCAAAATAAACAAAAAGCACGCATCTATAGTGGTATTTGGCACCTAGCTCACTTTACTAATCCCTGTTTACACAGTCCAGTGAATGCTTATTTATCTGTGATTAAATTATCCAACTTCATTAGCATGATGAAGTAGGTGACTGTAATTCAAATACATTTCAGGGTGTATTGTATCCTACATGTCTAGTATGAAATTACTGAGTAAGTGCATTTATCTGGTTTTTAACAGCAGGGGCCAACAAATACTGTAAGTTCTAAATGTGTATTAGGTGAACGTGACACAAAGCATTTGTCAACAAGTAAACCATTATGTTTTAGCTGTGTGAACAAGAGATGCCTCGTGCTTCTATAATGTGCAATACTGAAACCTTCCATCTTATTAACAAAGATGATCAATTAACGTTTTCGTGGTGGCCAATAAATCATTGAGTACTAAATGCAGAATAATAATAATAATTAATAATAATCATTATTTCCATCGAAATAATGTGTCGAGAAGCACATGGGGTACATGAAGAAAGTTTAGCATTTATCCTATCTCTAGCACCATAGAAAAGTAATAATACATAAATAAATAAATAAACCAATAAATAATAATGCCATGTTACATTTTCAAAAAAGTTCCTATAAAGTAACAGTAGACATGATGAATGTCCGAGACAGAGAGGGGAAACTTGAGAGTGATGTTATTTATTGACCTGTTGCCACGGCACTCAAATGCACCGCTGTTGCTAAGGAACAACCCTTCACAGCAACAAAAGGTTTCCTTTATCCTCCATGAACTGAGGCTGAAAGAGCAGCTACCTCTCACAGGGTAGAGCAAAGCGTGTGAGCATCCCGCGTTAGAACGGAGTCGCAAAAACTCATTTTAGGTTTGATCTATTCAAGCCAACTCTTAAGTGTTGTTAGTTGAATAAATAGCCATTTAGAATGCCAAAGTGCCTTACTCCTTAGTATATGCTGTGCTACATAGTGTCTATAAGCTTAGGGTTAGTATGCTGTTGTATGCTTTTGTACTCAGGAGGAGATCTATTACCCAACGTTCATATTTAATTTTAACCATCGTCAGTCCGACTGAGCCGATAAACAAAACAATGAAGACATATTTTATTAAAGATTTATTTTTATTTAAATGAATAAATAAATAAATGGGGGAAAATTGGTCAGGTGCTTGTTTTTTCAACAGGTTTGTGTTCCGTGCACTTTGTTGTAATCTAACGAACCAGAAATATTAAATTGATGGAGAATTTAAAGCACTCTTTTACATTGCTCTGGATTAGGGTGTCTGCTAAATTCTGTAAATGTAAATTAGCATTTAAATTAAGAACAATTTCATTAAAATAATTAAATTATGAAAGTGTGGGTGCTGGTGCATTGTAAGCAAATTTTTTTCCTTTATTCTTTATGCAACTCGTAAAATCTGTGAGAATGTGGTTTCATGTGTACAATTAGACAAACCTCTCCTGTTGTGGTAAATGTTAACTAAGCGGTACTGTTCCTCTCTACTTTTTCCCTTAGTTCTAAGAAGTTGTGCGTGTTCTGGGGGGGGGGGGGGTCACATAAACCGGTTTGTCTCCATGTTTTGCCTTGCAGGCCTTCACCATGTAGCTGCAACTCAAACAACCGTTTAACTCCAACTCGCACATCATGATTCAAGTCCCTTCATAATGTTCAAGCTTTGTTTAATAAATGCAGTAACCAGGATTTATAGCATGAACACATGAATACTTTTACACTTGTAAAAGGGTTTTAAGATGTACAGCTTGAAGTGGCTTGAGGCTGTATTTGTAAAGTCTGAAGAAAATCTGTTTTAGTGTTTAACATGTTTCCGTTGGCCTAGATTACAAAAATGTTGCAGGTTTTGTTGATTAAAAACCAATGATCTGAACTCTGGAGAATATACGCTTTAGCTTGTAGAAGCACTAACACTTCAAATCTGAACATGTCTTGAAAAGGAGTGTACCGAGAAAAACTCACCCATGAAGTCATTCAAGTTTCACTTAAAAACAATAAGGCCATCTTAAGATCTTCATAGCCACACTTCTTCAATATTTTGTTTTCTTTAGAATAATTTTCAGTCAAAGCACCCTTAAAGGAATTGTAGTACCGTATATTTGTCTAATTCCTATTTTTTTCTATTCAAGAAACCAAGACTTGCTTTATTTCTATTTGTTATTCAGCTTACTAGGTGATCAGACATTTGCATGTTTTTTTTTTCTTCTTCTGATTCAATATTTTTTTTTAGATTTTGTAGCGACCACAACTCCATTGAATATCACTGCTATGATTGTATTCCATAACTGAAATAAATAGATGTGCAGGAAATAGATAACCAATTCTCTGCCGAGAGGACGTCTTAAAGACAGCAAACATACTGTAATATTTATGTAATATTATTTCACATCGATTCTGTTATACGGTCTTGATTGCTAAGTGTGCTTAGTATGCTCATCATCAATCACAAACAATAAGCAGTTGGCAAATGTGTGTGCAGATGTAGTTCTGCAAATACACTGGTCACATACATAATTGACTGTGTGTGTTGTTTATTGCAAGAGGTACAAAACTTCTAGCTGAAAATTGAAGGAAAAAAAAAACATTTAAAAATTAAATTAATTAAACCAGTGAGTGGGTTGGTGAACCAGAGATAATCTAGCATTGTGATATTGAGATTATTAATACTGAACATGCGGTCGGTGTGTGTGTGTGTGTGTGTGTGTGTGAGAGAGAGAGAGAGAGAGAGAGAGAGAGAGAGAGACTCTCCATGATGTGCTGGCATCCCCTCCTGCATGTATGGCCTGAATAGGCTTCGGACCCTCTGTGATCCTGACCATTATTAAGCATTAAAGAATATGAACGAGTAAATGAATGAAATAAATTAATTAATGAATAAATAAATTAATGAATGAATAAATGAATCACGTCACCGGTATCAGCCAGAAGGATCAGCCTAGTCTAGCTAATTAACTCAAATGAATGTTATTTGCTAAGAAAAGTGAGAAAAGAGGCTAAACGTGAGGCAGGTTTAAAATGAAACTGATCCGTATCAGAGCCTGTATGGGTATGCTGATTAAGAAAGAAGGGAGTTGGCAATACAATTTAGCAGAGAAAGCAATAACTAAGAGGTTGGTGGTGCCATCTTTTGGTTAAGATTGGTATTTCTGCAGAACCAACTTCATTTGTTAAAACCAGCTAAGCATTTTTTGAGCAAACCCTAAACAATATACACTTATAAGTCATGATTTCTTTTTTTTTTTAGATGTTAATAATATATAGCGGTGGCATTTACACACCCAATCTGGAAGCCGTTTTGATTTATGCCGCATATTTTAAAGTTGTAGCGACCCTGCAGAGAGACAAAAGAAGAGAAAATCAATGAAATAACACAGGAAAGAGGAAAGAAAAGAGAGACAGATTATATACAAAAGACAACTTCATTGGAATAAAACAGCTCTTTAGGGGAAGCTTCCCCTAAAGTGGCTCGATGGTAAAAGGCTCTGGGTCAGTGATCAGAGGGTCGGGGGTTCGAGCGTTGCACCAGACAAGCTACCATCATTGGGTCCTTGAGTAAGGCCCTTAACCTCACTTGCTCCAGGGGCGCCATTCGTTCTGGCTGACCCTGCGCTCTGACCCCAGCGTTCAATTAATAAGCTGGCATATGTGGAATAAAAACATTTCACTGCGTGTATGTGATAAATAGGATCTGGAAAAAAAAAAAAAGATTAAACCCTGGCAAAGTCACCTGAATAGTAAGCATTTCTGAAAAGTCACAGCACTAATAAAGGATGAATAAAACTATATGCTGTTACAATGAAACCTTTTCCATTGAAAATTGTAGTTATTGTAGAATCTAACACACTCCTGGAGGCTTGATTGGCAAAGTTAAAGTAACAGGCATTTGTAAAGAAACATTAAAACCATTACAGCATTTTAAACCTAGCAAATGGTCACAATTTGGAAGTCTTTTAAGCTTTTGTTTCTATTTTATATCACTTTCCAGTGTGCCTAAATAATCAAAAATGTACAGCAAAACACACTGATGCAAACGTATGTAACTGTATTAAAAGGGTATTTACAGCTGGTATTTTTCCTGATTTCCTAACCTTATATTTGCACACATATGTAATATCATGTAAACACATAGCATGATCCAGAATCGATTGTGAGCTACCGTTTTTATTAAACTAAATATGACTCTAGTACTGTTCAATACCGAATCAATACTTTAGCCTTAAATCATCATTTTGCTTCCAAACTCTTTAATGCCCTTCCCACTACGACTCTTTAAGTGGTTTTAAATCTCTTAATTTTCTTTAGGCTAGCATACAAGTAGTTCTTTTTATATAATGCATATCTGTCTCTTAAATCTGTCTGGACTTATACTTTTATTTGTATGCTCTTATCAAGCGCTTTGAGAAGCCACTTTTAAAGGCGCTATATAAAATACATTTATTATTATTATTATCATCATCATCTATGCATGAAAACATAGGGACTGGGGGACAGAAAATAAATGGTCAGCGGGCGCTCTGGACTGAGGAGACAAAATGTACACTATTTGGCTGCATCCGGAGGGAGATGGGCTGGAAAGTGATACAATAAGGAGTATTTGCAGGGAACAGTCAAGCTTGATGGAGGGTTCTTGTATGTTTGGGATGTATTTCTTTACTCAAACTGAGTTGAAGCCTCGGTTAGAATTAATGGTGTTTATACTGCTGAGAAATACAGGTTGTATCACTCTATCATCAAGTCTACATGGGAATACATGAAGAGACAGGAAGGTCGGAGGCAGTCTACATCCACAGAGCATATGTGGTTGGATCTTCAAGATGTTCAAGAACAAACTACCAGCCGAGTTCCTTCAAAACCTGTGTGCAAGCACACCGAGACGAATTAAAGCCGTTTTGGATTTCACTTCTAGTTATTTACTTTCCATTTTGATCACTCATAATTTTTTTTAAAAACTACTAACACACATGCCTGAGCTTACCTCCTCTTCTCTTGCTGCAGAAGCTGAAACGAGGGAAATTGGCTAAGCAGATGGGCTCATCATGGCGGATAGTGCTAACTCTGTTGAGAAACAGTTCCGCAGATAGATAAAGTTCATCAATGGATTGCCCTACAAATGACACGATTAACTTCGATATACAATTAACAACGATATAATTCTTTGTCATGATGAATGCATGGCTGTGAGTGAACTTACTCAGGAGAAAGGATGCTGACAGTGAAGCCTACATCTGTAACGTGGCTCTCACCTTGAAAGGCTCTCTCCTTAAGGCGAGTCGCGAACCGTGGAACAAACTCGGTACAAACGCAGGCTTGCAAGACATG
>JAOUQX010000036.1:5511642-5522507 GCA_028566295.1 Liobagrus marginatus
TGTCTGGAGCGGGGCTCAAACCCCCGATCCTCTGATCACTGACTCAGAGCCTTACCCACTGAGCCACCATCACCCTGATAATGAAAAACCAAAGATAATGAAACAGAATTGCAAAGGCCAGAAGTTATTCATATATTACATAATTAATGGGAACCATTTCCATTCACAACCATCGGAATATCGTAGGTTTAATTCCCAGCATAACCAAGCTACCACAGCTGGGTTCCTGGGCAAAGCCCTTAACCTAACTATTCAGTAGGTATGTTTACATGGAGGCTGTTAATGTGTAAAAATAAAAAAAATAAAATAATAATAATTGCTTTAGCATAAAAACCTTAAATAATAATGTATAAAGATTTTAACATTATTTTAATATTATGCCAATATTAATATTAGTAGATTAACCACACCATGTTGGTCTGATTCCTGTATTAATCTCATTGGCCAATTAAGATAATACCAAAAAAATCCTGTAATGAAACAAATTTCCCTTTAACACATAACTGTGAGAATGGAGATGAACATGAAACAAATTTCAAATCAAATTCAAAGGAAAAAACTAATTTGGTTCATTATTTGATATTTATAAAATTCAGCAATGGATGTTCTAATTATTAATAATAATACAGTCTTGAATTATATATAGAAAAAAGTAAACAAAAAAAACATCACTGCATACAAATGCTCCCAGTGGACCAGTGGCAAGAAGGATATCTGCAGAACGAGAGCACTTACAGAATACCTAATAATGAATACATGTTTGGACAATTTTACAAGACACATTTACACATCTATCTTTTTGCTGCCTGCTTAAAAAGACATTCAAGGAATATTTAGCTTGTTATTAATTTAGACTTAGTATGACCATAATTTAAAACGTGCATATGCGTAGAGCTCGGCTAATATTCTGAACTCATATTTGACACTTTTGCAGAACTCATACACTTCAAATCTACATGGTTTTCCAGAGCGCCAATAATTGGCACGTAAACAACCTAAAATATCAAAAATAATATTCTAAAACTGTGATGTCGTTTTCGATTCTTGCACCATCCTTCCTGGTGCTGTGCTGGAGGCTTTGGAGATGGAAAGCGAGTGATAGAAAACTATGGTTTGAGACTAATTTAGGTATGCTCCTGGGGGGCAAATAATATCTGAAAATATTATCTGAATAATTGTGTTAAAGTAAGAAATTTTTTTTACTATTAGTTATACAATATAATTGTCTATTTTCATAAAGGCCACTAATAATTCTACAATCAACTGAAACTCCAAATCTAGTTTTCTGCTGGTTACAACTTGCCAAAGTACCAAACTTTTTACTAATTATTATATTTCTGCAGCGGTATGCCCTCCAGCTGTAAATATGGTGTGTCTCCGTGAGCGCAGAGAAATAAACCTACACGATCCAAAAGACTTTTCAGCTCCGTTCTTGTTTTCTTTCAGGCTCCTATTTTTCCAGTTGACATGCAGCACAAAACAAATAGCTGCAGGGCACCTGAAAATGAAATATAACAAGTGAACCCTTTGAGAGCGATGAGAAATAAGTCGGAGACACGCGTCATAACGGTATCTTTAAAATGCTGCTCACACCACTGAAAATCTGTTACGCGGAAGGTCACGAAAGCCGAAGCAGACAGAACAAACGCTTTGTTAGTCAGAAATATACGAATAGACAAACAAAAAACAAAAAAACAGGCTACATAAGCAGCCACAAGATCATTATGTTTCGAAAACAAGTCCACTTGAGACCGGAAAATCTCCCAGGCTAAAATGCAGCTTCTTTATTGGTGGTTGTTGCTAGAAGCCTTTCCTACTCCTTGATTAGGTGGTGTGCTTTGCAAATTGCACCTCATTCAGGGATGTTATATTTAGCATCAAGTTTCCGGTTTGGTAAATCTGGGAGCATTGTGGTTTGAGACGCAGCCAGGTCGTGCCCGCTGAATGGACTCGTGGAGACTCATTCTCTGGTTGCTTGCAGCAGGGCCCAGTGGATTTGAACTGCATCATGGGAGTTTAAGAGGCAGACCGGCGGCTGTGTTGTGATTAATTCGAGTGTCACCTGGAGAGCCAGCTTCGGCGCTCAGCCACCGCGATCTGATCTGAATAACTACACAACATAATAGACTCCTGCCATTGCCTGCGGCTCACGTTAATGCTAGTATAAGCCCCATTCCTGACAGAATTGAATACAGTATACGATGCCAGACGTTGCAGGTGTTAACCCTTTACGTACTAGAGGTCTGAATTGCAAAAGGTATGTCGGAAACCTATGACGAATAACACTCTTATAATATAGGGGGATGCTGTTGTTGGAAATTAATCCATGATTGGCTGGGTTGGTGCCCGCCCCCACCAAGCAACGAAGCATTACATGTAGTCTCAAAAATCTTTTTTTCACTTATACCACAGCAGTTTGTACGACTTACAATGAGCAGAACAACTGCAAGTCGAGTTACTTCAAGTTATACATTTAGTGAATAAAAAAATTCGCTCTATCTTACTGATTATACAATAGTCTTTGCTATATTAAGGGTTATTTTACATGGTTATAAACCTCAGATATATTACCAAAAAAAACAATAGTTAAATAATAACATAACCTCATTAAGATAAGCCTGTGTGTTTGAGTTGCGTTCTGACCAACGCCTCACCAAACAGATCACACTATTTACCACATCTGCTAATTTAATTGATCTGCTAGTCATTGTTTTTTTTTCATATTACAAATATAACGTGCATATCATCTATTAACGTATACTATATGGACAAACGTATTGGGACACCTGACCATTACAGCCATGTGTATTGTTTAAACACTGTTCCCTTAGCCACAATAGTATGAGTGAGATCAGGTCAAGGCACACTTTTGGGTGTGCTGGTAGGGTGTCCACAAACATCTGGCCATATAGTGTACTCTAACATATTACAAGCCCCAGTTTAGGTCTTGATTTTACAGAGTGCTCGACGGCCTAGTGCGTGTCATTATAAAGCACAGTAAGAATGCAGCAACACGTCTGTTGTCAGGTTTTTAGACACCTACTGCATAGCTCTGTTCTAGCGTTCACACCGAGTGTGTTAAATCGTGAAACTGTTTGGATGTGCCAAATGCAAGACTTTATGCTGATACCATTTTGCTCGCACATCAGAGGCATGATAATATTAGTGAACGTCTACTGATAACAAATGCTGAGAAGAATGATAAGATGCACACAAAACTAAGGAATTTAGATTCTGAGTTCAACATTTTGATGATGTCCAAGCCATCCATGGTCAAGGGTCCTGTATTATTAGACTTGGTCTTTTGGTGAGTCAATGGCTTAAATGCATGCTTTCTCTATCGATGTATGCAGTATGGGTAAGTGTTACAGTAGCTGTGGTTAAGGTGTTGCATGTCTTATCTGAGGATCGTTTTTTTTTTTTTTAACTCTAGGCACCACCAAGCTTCCACCATTTGGGCTCCTGAGTCAGGCCCTTAACCCTCAACTGCTCAGTTGGATTAAAAAATGAGACAAATGTAAGTCGCTTTGGATAAGGCCATTTCTTCCAAATACCAGAAATGTAAATAAACCAAAGACATTCAGCTTCCTTGTATAATGGATTTTACAGGTTTCCATCTTAAATTTTAGTCCCAGATCACGATGGTCTATGTGAATAGACGTGGCCTTAGTTAAACCTTCAGAAAACTGGTTTTGGCCAGATCGTTGGTAATAAAACATAAGACCGAGACGAGTCCAGGTAGAAGGTTCCGAGTGTTCTCCAAACACGGATAAACATTTCCTGTGAAGGTTTGTTTGGAGCACCAGAATGTCAGTGCATCTGTGTGTGTGTGTGTGTGTGTGTGTGTAAGACTGTTTGGATAAAAAGGGGACCTTTGATGAGTGAGTGTGTATCACTCAGAAACAGCTTCATGCTGGTATCAGACTGTGCAACCTTAGATCTAAGAATTGCCTTAATCCTTTGATTACCTTAATAAACATCGAATCTTTTGACTTTAATACTTTACTACCTGAATAAAATCTTTTGTTAAACTGCATCTTTGACTGATCTGGTCTCCCTAATCCATTAAGGTTGGATTTCCACAACACTTGTCCTGGTTTCCTATCAAAGGTACGGATAATTCTACATGAAATCATATTAAATCTACACGACACAGCGGAGTGTCGTCATTCCCTTTGGATGAAACCATAAAACCCTAAACACGACTTTCTTAAAGCCCCAGGCCAGCAACACTCTAACCCCATTCCTTATTTCCACCCCACAGAGGCTGACTGATACCTTGTTTGCTTTTTTCTTCTCATGTGATTTCCACCAAATGATCCACACTGATTTTCTCCGGTGCTCGCCTCCCTCCGGTCAGGGTATTGACTCACACTTTGCTCCACTGCTCCTGGTCAAGCCGGTATCCGAACCTCCGAAATCAACTCTCTCATTCTCCGAGTGGTGGAAGACTGAACATTGTCCAATTTCCCACCCGCTCAACAGTCGCTTGATTTCAAGTTATAGCGCAAAGAACTTTAAATGAACTTCAACCTTCAGTCCACCACACAAGGGCGAAGTGTTACTTTGGTTTTTGTAAAGTGTTTTTGTCTAGAAACCTTCTTCCACCAAAGTTCTTTGTATACTCTTTTACACCTGTTTATCTCAATACAGTGCCTTTTTCAACTCAAATCCCACATGCGACTAGAATTAAAAGTGACAGGACAATATGTACTTTTCCTCTTGTTTTTATATAGCAGGATTTCAATTTGCACACAGGCAGGATTCTAGAAGAAAGAAACACTAAAACCCAAACTTGAACAATCACGTCTACGAAACAAGAGGGTACTCAAGTCTCAACTCAATAGAAAAAGAAAATATGTGTGTCATCCAATCATTTTTTTGTCTAATCAAGTGACATGAACAGATTTTGCATATCCAAAGTGTCTCTGAGCAATAGTAAAACATTAACACAAAAGGTGAAGCCCCAGCGGACAGACACGGTGCTCAGCAATCCGTGCGCCGTCCATTCAGATTTTCATTGCAAAACATCGCACATTCATTACTGTGACTGAAATTGAACGATCTCCCTGAAGAGGCTATCCCTTCATTGTATTGTCACCCCACATAAACATGGTCAGGGAACGACGGGGCGGGAAATGCACACACTTACACACAAACACACACACTGCTGGAATAATTTGGATGCAGAGCACTATTTTCATTGGCATGGGCAAACCAACTTCATATTGTTTACTGCGAGTTTTCCTTCAATCTGTCCCAGTGTACTCGAGCGAAGGTTCCGCTGTTTACTCCGACACACAATAACGGGACTGAGGGAGTCTTAGCGCTTTTTTGTGGATAAAATCCAGCTTAATAAACAGGAAAACAAAGGCAGGAGGACGTATTTGTAGGAACTGCTGCCACTTGCAAACTCACTGACCCACTCGACACTTTTAATTAACGATATAACACGGCTTGTCTAGTCTTATGCTAAGCCCACAAATTAAATGGTAATAAAATTAAAAAACACCCTAAGGTTTTTAAGAACAGCTTCTGTAATCTCCTTTGTCATTCCAACAAACAAGTTGTGCAGTTAACGTTAAAGATAGAAACAAGGATTACAACTCGAATTAGTAAGGAATCCAATTAAAGCACACTGCTTATCCAAAGTGCTATCGACCAGCGCTGACAACACTCCTGAAAAAAGTTGCAAATAACTGCATGAGAAAGTAGTGCAACCAAAGAGTCCATTTTAAATGATTATTATCATTATTTTAAATAAATAGCACTTACAGTGGAGGATAGTGCAGTCAGCTCCTGGCCAATTTGTCATAGTTTAATGTTATTAAGGCGATTAAACTCAGTGGTAACATAAATAACTCAAAAACAAGAGCATGAACGAATTTTTTTGTTCATATGGCACAAAAAAAGTCGTGTACATTTTTACACCGTATGTGGAACGATTAGGAGACAATAGCTCCAAAAGATGACAATGAATAAGATATGATTTTTAATAATATGGAAATGTTTGAATTTTTATTAAACAATGTTTTATAGCTATAGATTTCTGGAAAATGGTAGCTCAGTGGTTGAAGTACTGAACGGAAGATTGTGGGTTTAATTCTTAGCACCACCAAGCTGCTACTTGCTGGGCCCCTGAGCAAGGCCCTTAACTGCTCAGTTGGATAAATAAGATAAATGTAAGTTACTCTGGATTAAAGCGTCGGCCAAATGCAATAAAACATTTTTTAAATGTCTGGTTTCTGACCACTTGCCAAACATTAGGATGTTTGGCTATGCTAAATATTTTGTATGTGTGTGCATGTTGCCCTTTAATAAACTGGCAACAGTTCTTGAAGATGAATGTATAAATACATTCTGTGCAACTTTTCTAAATGAAGTCTATAAAAAGTGTACAGACCTGTATGACAAAATCTTTAGTGATTATTATAATGGAATGTTGGTATTTTGAAATAATGATTAGAATTTTTTTTTTGCCTAGTCTGCAAATATTGGAGTAAGTTTATTTACTGCGGACACCGACTTTGTCCAGCTGTTATTGTATTGTGCTTATTTTGTTGGTGAGTGCAAAAATTTGAGGACGCCTAGCCTAAGCAGCATTTCTTGAGAAACAAACAAAAAATATTATGACATACTACTCAGAGTGGGTTTAAGTAGTAAATAAAAAGAAATACTAATAGTCTTGGCCCTGCTGCAATCACTAGGTTATACTATTGAGGTTTCTACATGAAAACATGGACAGTTCACAGTCTCAAAGACTATCAGGAGAAATCTTTCTGTAAGGGTTATAAGGGTTATATAAGCTAATGTTCTGCCAGAGGAAAGTCTTTAAAACAAGGCTTTGCAGATTCTCAGTAACAAGCCACTCGTTCCATTCTGATGTTAAAGAAGTGACAAACGGGGAACGGAATAACCGTTTACACCCTGAGTGATAACATGATCTAAACACTCTTCTAACAGTTCTCACCTCTTTTTAACAGGTTTGTGTTCGGTGCACTTTGTTGTAATCTAACAATCCGGAATTGAAATATTTATTGAAGGAGACTTTAAAGCACTCTTGTACGTCTCTCTGGATAAGGACATTTATAACATTTACAACATTTAGCGGAAGCTTTGAATCATTATATACTGTATGACTACAAAATGGAGTGGCAGAGTGGTTAGCACTCCTGCTTCACAGCAAGAAGCCCATGGGTTCAATTCCCACCCAGGGTCTTTTTGTGTGGGTTTTCCCTGGGTACTCTGGTTTCCTCCCGCCTCCAAACACATGCGATTGGGCATAGGTGAATTAGCTACTCTAAATTGTCCATAGGAGTGAATGTGTGTGTGAATGTTTGTCTGTCTCTATGTGTTAGTCCTGCGATTAACTGCTGATTGTACAGGATGTACCTCGCCTCACACACTAAGTTATCTGGGATAGACTCCAGCGCCCCCACGACCCTAAATAGCATAAATGCTAGCCAATAAATGACATGATTGACAACTACAAAATAATAAAAATTGATGATTAATTAAAAAAAAATTTTTTTGCTGTGATATAATAGGGTAAAAACATTTTAGGTTTATCCACGGTCATGTTAATCTTTACGTTATGTTTACGATCTTTTATAAAATGATCAACTTTGGGTTTGTAACAGTAAATCTGATTACACTTCAATTCAGATCTCCAGCAATACCAGCACAAATCCCCACATTTATTCCTGATCAGTTATGAAAACTAATTCTGTATTAAGAATGCAGAACTGCAGGCCAAGCAAATCATAAACTTTATTACCAATCTTTGCTGTTCAGATACCAGCACCAATTTGTTCAATGTTGAGATTATTATTAATAATCACTCAGTAGCTAATAGCGACATTATTTGCAAAAAAGAATGTATTAGCCGTTGGGTTCATACTTTTTTTTTTTTTTTTTTTTAATCAAAGTGGCGAAGTAATTTCAAAGCAAAAAAAGTCCTGGTGTTCAAGCTGAAAGGGTCATTAAAAGAGAAAGTTAGCCATAAGTGCAAAGCAAGTCTTTTCTAAGCCTTTTCTTATGTCTTCCCTGCTGGCTGGAATCTACCGGAGTAAACTGACTACAGAATGTCTGCATTAAATCAAAGGCCTTTCCCTCCGGGCGACACACTGCTGTGATCGAGGTATTTAAGATCAGCCTTTCAGAGCTACAGATGCAACTTTACTGCAGGTGGCAGGAGAAAAGGGATTTAAGAACACTGCATGTGTTCGGTATAAGAGTGATGAAGCTGGTAAAATGAGAGGGGTCAAGGTCAATGGTGCTCGTGGGAGCCCAAGATTTTTGTTTTCAAGCAGCAAATCAAACATGATTTCATTTCTAAGCATAAAACGATCTAATATATGTCCAAAGAGGATCTTTAAAACCATGACCTCTTGCCTTATCCAAGTAATTTTTTTAAAGTAAGGAACATAACTATGACAATCGCTTGGCTTGTTGTTGTTGTTGTTGTTGATTGAATACAGGCTGAGAAGGAATCAGAATCTCCCTTGTACACCCAGCTCTTGCTCAGCTGCCTGTTCGATGGTCTGGTGAATGAGACGAACTTCTTCCTGGCTCAAAGTTCTCTCCATGTGACGGTACGTGATGCGGTAACAGTGGCTCATCTTTTTGGTCCTGTGGGAAAACAAATGCAGAAGGGTCCCTTTTAGAACTTTGTGTCACTTTAAATGTAATATTGCACCTAATTGACATTTCCTGTAAATTTATGTCTTAGATATGTTAGGTGACCATTGCATATGCTTCAAAAGGGTTACTGTGTGTCAAGCAAAAAGTCTGATGCTTATCGCTCGAAACTAGTGGTGTTAAAGATAAAGACGCCTTGACGAAATTATGGAGCTGATGATAGTCACTGTGCGTTGTTTCCATGTCTGCAAGCTCAAGTTCATGTAGCTAATTTTAGCCCCAATGTTACTGATATGTTTTCCTGTTTAAGTATTTTTATTTTATTTTATTTTATTTTTTATTTGTTTATAATTTCCCCCCAAAACATGATTAACAATACAAATAAAAACGAACCCTATATTATGAATATCCAGTAAAGGTGTTGTTTTTTTTTTTATTAAAAAATAATTTTAGATGCATTGTTTTTTTGTTGTTTTTTTTAAAGCCAATGACGGTTATGTTGGGTTTGTAATAAAAAAAAAAAATGTAAGTAAAAAAGCCCTGCGAAAAAGTAAAGAGTAAAAAGTAAAGCCCTGTGATTAACTGCTGATTGTACAGGATGTACCCCACTTCAAGCCCTAAGTTATCTGGGATAAACTCCAGCGCCCTGATGACCCTGAACAGGATAAACGCTAGATAATGGATGAATGAATGAATAAAGTAAGGTACAATGTTGTTAAGACCAGTTTCTTCTGATTCTTTTAAACTCCAAATTTCCACCACATGTACAAAATTTGCATATTAAAGAAACAATGATTCACGTTTTGCACAACTCTCTCAACTTAAAATTCACACAAACAACTCTTATTTTAATTAGCTTGATTCTAGCTTTATAACAATACAGGGGTGCTTGAACTGCGGATACTTTTACAGCACAAGTAATTAAAACAAAAGTGGCTAACAGGTGACTAACGCCCAAGCAGCCACTGGGAATTCACTGCAAACACATGCTGTAGCATGTTGTGTGTGCATTGTAATCAGATCACTTTGCCAGTACCAGATGTTTTGTCAAAAAGACGAATGTGTCTCCAGTTGGAACAAGGCATTGTGGAGTCTGACATCACTTCACAGAACTTATAAGTCGGAATTAAATTTAGATTCAGGAAAAAGTACATTAGAAAGTGCATTTTGTTGTGTGTAACCGGTCCGAGTAAGTCCAGAGTCGGTCCTGTGATGAAACTGGCATTTTGGATCAGATCACTGAGATGATTGGTAGCTTCTTCATTGATGCTGATTCACCAGTGGTCTTCATCACGAACAAGAATCTTACTATGTGGGCAAAACCATGTCCACACCTAACCATCGCACATGTCTCTTCCTCAAACTGTTACCACAAATTAGGATACACTTCACACCTTTATACAGTAGCGCTACAATTTCACTTTCCTGGCACTAAAAGGCGCAAACCTGAAGGAGACTGAACCCTAACCCACTAAACACCTTTTGGATGAACTGATTTATAGTTCGGTGGTGTAAACTGCTGATCAGGTCATGGGCTCAATTCCCAGAACTACTAAGCTATCAATTCCAACTGGGGGAAGGCTTTGTGGACTGCTGACCAGAAGATAGCGAATTTCAATTCCCAGCACCACCAAGCTGCCACTGCTGGTCCCCTAAGCAAGGCCCTTATCCCTCAACAGCTCAGCTGGACAAATTACATAAATGTATGTCCCTCTGGTTAAGGGCGCCTGTCAAATACTGTAAATGTAATGTTCAATAATGCACATATGGGTGTGATGATGATGTGTTTGTATGACGCCTCCATGGTATGGAAACCTGTAATTTCTAGGATATCATTTTATTGAATATAATCCCAATATTATTTACTCTACACACATAGATTGTACAAATATTTGCTGCTCTGCAGATCTAGCTCTGTCACACTGTAAATAGGACACGTTATATACAGTACATGATAGCTTTACAGAGGGTGGTACGTTCGGCTGAACGCTCCATCGGCACTGATGTCCCTGACCTGGTCGCCATCTACGATAAGCGCTGCTTAAACAGGGCCAGAAAAATCAGGAAAGACCTGAATCAACCGAACAATGACTTATTCTCGCTGTTACCGTTAGGGAAACGTTTACGCTCCTTAACGCCAAAAACAGTGAGAATGAGTAAAAGTTTCTTTCCGCGAGCCATCAAAGCCCTCAATCTGAACCCGCACCTCATATAATAATCAGTCC
>JAOUQX010000036.1:5541862-5554212 GCA_028566295.1 Liobagrus marginatus
CACATACTATTTTCCCCTCATTTGGTGATAATGATTCTAATCAGCTACCTGTGTGTGCTGTTTGGGGTGGGGTGGGGGGGTTGGGGTTATAAGGGAATAAATCATTTTAGGTGATTTCATTTGGATCCTCGAGCTCACATAGTTCATTAGAGTTTAAAATGTGGTGCTAGGTTCTATTATCCTATTATTCAATAAAACAGCATTAATGGATTATCTACTATTTTAGCTCAAAGGAGCAGAATGGTTACTAAAGGTGTTTAGACATGTTACACTACAGTGTATTTACAATAGCAAAGCTGCAAAAGCAACACTAGCTTCTAGCTTGTTGCACCAAGGACATCAGGCTCAGTCCTGGTCTGAAACAGCTCGATCATTGCTGAAGGTAAATGTGTTAGAAAAGGCACTTGGGAAAAGAAAAGGTCTCAGTCTGTTACCTCAGTGTAAATGATTAAATGCTAAATGATTTTTTTTTTAAGCACAAACCCAAACCTTTGCATCATCAGTATATAGATCAAACGTCTTTCTTTACTGGTACATATTTCATACAGCATCTTTAATTTACTATAAATATACAGTACGTTGGGAATATATAAAAAGCATCTTGGTCAGATTCCAACATCTGGACCGTATATATAAAAGAACGTTATCACTCAGTCAGGTCATGTAGTCTTCATGCTAATTTAAACATCTGAATGTTACCGAGGTTTAAGCACGATGATTATTCGGAATCTTAAGTTCTGAACGCTTCCCCCGGAAAGCTGAGCTTCCCTTTGGCCCCAAACAAAAAAGGTCACAACACTTCCTGATTTAGAAAGTTTCAAAGTGTATGTATGTCTAGGCACATGTGGGAGAGCGCATGCACCACTGTGTCAGGAAAGGCGTGCAAGTTGTGTGGGGCTGAATATGAAAATACGAATGAGTGCCTTTTCCAGTAGGCGTGTGTGAATATTCATCTTCTTGAGTGCGCTTGTGTGGTATGTGCAGGTCAGTGAGGGCAGTGTGAACTCTCCGTTTCTCCCTCTGTTTGATTGAATTCCATCTTGGAACAAAGCGCAGTTCTGCGCCGCAGCAGATAGGAGCAGGGTTGCACGTCGCTCGCTTGCTTTCAATCCGCCCAAAGCTAAAAATGCGCAACCCTCCACATTACCACAGCTAGGGCTAGGGTGACCACACCGGTCCCGCTTTGCGTTGTACTGCACTGCATTTTGACCCTTTGTCCAACACTCTTCATAATGACAGAATGTCCCGCATTTTCATCAGTGTGTCTTAATTTTTAATTAGGGTTAGGGCGTGTTCGTTAATTTTTGTTTTGCGTCATGTTTCACTCATATTTAGCAGCGCCGCGTTAGAAGTAGCATCACGTCTCACACACTAACGCCATTTTTTAATCCTGGCTTTTATCCAATGGTTGAAAAGAAATGAGTAAACACGCTCACTAAGCGCTTGTGACAGCTGTCAATCAAACTGTAGGGCGGGTGATTCGCTGTCAGGAAACAAACATGGCCGTGTTCTGGATAATTCGGTAACGTAAAAACGCTTTTATATGCTTATAAGCAAATCTGTAGCCCGTGTCCATTGTGGTGTAACGGTGTGTTCTGGAACGGACTAAAGGGCAAAATATTTGAACGAGCTGAACGTAGAATACAAAAGTGAAATATTCATTTTATAACAGTTTCAGGTTATGTACTAGTGTTGGTAAAACGTCTCACACAAACTTAGTAATTGTCCCACATTTGGTTTGTTTGGGGGTGGTCACCCTATAGATATAGGGATAGAATGTACAGTTTGTACACTATAAAAACACTCACTAAGATAGAAAAACAAGTGTGTGTGAGTGTGTGTGCGTGTGTGTGTGTCATAGCAGTAACAGTAACAAAAACGATGAAGATCAGGTCAGTCTGTAGACTTAAAGCAAGCTACAGCGACTCGGCCATTAATCCTACACAAATACCAGGCAAATAAAAACAGTTTCATTAGGTCTTCATTTATTTGGACTTCACAACAAAGCGTCTGCTTTTTCTAACTACCAACCTGCCAGTCCATGTACTCGACAGTATTGCACAAGTTGCCGTTGCTACGTGCTCAACAATTAATTGCTGATGCAAGGTGCAACAGAGCGATCGTGACAGCTCTAATTTATTACATCCAAAGGCTTTAGTGCTCTCTGACTTGGTGGAGTATTTAAACCAAAAGGAAACTAGTATTTCTTATGTTGACAGCTTACCTTCAGAGCTGTCTTCTTGTGCAGATGCTGGCATGTGATCCGAATAATATGTAACATCACAGAAATGATGGAGTAGAGAAATAATCAATAATAAAGTGATGTGATGTGACCTGATGTGAAGCAGAGATGCTGTAATTACTATATAATAATTATATATTTTGGCAAGTTTGGTTTGCTAATTCCTACCCAGCACACGCTTGAGATGGCTATCCTCTTTTGCGGTAAAAGAGGATATGTGTTGATCTTTAGCTTGCCGTAGAACACTATTATCTAGCTTTGCTTTATCTGCAAAATGACATTAGCTATGCCATTGGTCAGATTTGAACCAACGATGTACAGTGGACAGGACAAGAACTTTGCGTATTTTTATTGTTAACAGTTAACGAATACTTTCTGGCTTAAAATAAAGAATGTCTCTTTTCATTTTAACCATGTACAGTTAAATTTATTATTGTAATATTGTATTGTGAGGCTGTTCCTAATCGCGTTTGCACTTTAGCGAATACAAACTGGTTTCACCTCCATCCCCTCTTTTCTGTCCATCAAAACTAAAAATAAATGTTACATGTTACTGAGAAACTGCAAATTCCTCCATAATGTTAAAGTGCACCCATACTAGTGACTGGCACTTAGCAATCCTACATACAAGGTTAAAGGAGTGTTTGAATATAAACATTTACAGGAAGTGGTAGATCAGTGGCTAAGGTGATGGACTGCTGATCGGAAGATAGTGGGTTCCATTCCCAGGACCACCCTGCTACCACTGCTGGGCCCCTGTGCAAGGCCCTTCACCTTTAAATTCTTAGATGGATAAAGAAATGGCCTAAATATAAGTTTCTCCCAAAATGTACGTCTTCCAAAATGCCGAAACTGTTCATGTAAAGCCAGAACTTTCTGCCAAAGCTGCGGTTATGGGAAACACCACTTTCTGACCAAGCAGAATGAACCAGTGATGTGGCATAAAATTCAGAAAACAGCTTCATCACCGTGATCCATTAGACAGTAAAAGTTGTCACTTAGCAGTTCACTGACAACCTCAAACATTCTAATCCATCACTCGGCTGTTTTTCCGTTAGAGCAAGCTGCAAGTATTTCTAACTGACAATCTAGTGGACAGGTGTACAACCGTTCATAATCAAAGCTTAACCTTACCGCACAAAAATGGAGAAATAAATCAAATAAAGTCAAAGACAATACATGTGCTAAGAAAGAAACAGCAAAGCAGAGGCAGAGAAAAAAGGGCATGGTAAATGATTGGCTCGCAGCTCCACTTTGTTCTGTGCGAAGGGCCTTATGGGACGATCAGCTCTCAGCGGGAAACCATCACACACATTACAGGAAAGACCTTTCTGAGTAATGACTCCGAGTGAAGAGACTAGTGAGAGGCAAGTCTCTGAATGAGCTTGACATTAGCTGAACGATCCACCCTGAGATTACTGCCACTTGTTCCTGTTATTCTCCTTAATTATTTATACCTATTAATTTTACTGTTGCCGATTGCCCAAATGGCATCCCTTCTTTTAAACTGATTGTTAAATGTACCACTTGACCTTTTAGCAAGGAAAGCTATCAAGAAGCGCTGTTGTTGATTGCAATCTCTAGGTTAATGGCTTGATGTAGAATATGTCAGAAATGCTCACGTTCTCTATGAACTAGGTGTGAGGAAAGAAGAAACAAAGTGAGCTTAATTAAATAACAGACGGTTTAAAACCAGGTATGACAAAGACTGAGAGTCTTTCTAATAACAATGAAAATCTTTGGATAATCATTGATGCTACAGAGAAAAATGTCACAGAGAAACAATTTTAGAAGGAAGTGGAATACCAAGTCATATTAAAACACATCCCAGATGGGCATCATGCTGAAGGGCCTGGTAGTGGCAGCTTGGTGAGCTTAGTATTAAAACTCAACCTGCCAATCAGTGGTCCAACATAACCACCAAACTGAATAATACAACAGGTACATTATATAGGTATGGACCATGGTGACTCAAATGGCCTATTGGTTGTTGATTAGACGAGCTGGGTTTACGTCGAGGCACTACCCACCTGCCACTGATGGGCCCCTGAGCAAGGCCCTTAACCTTCTCTACCTCAGAGACGCTATGCAATTGCTGACCCTGCGTTTTGACCTCAACTTCCAAAAAAATGTGATACGCGAAGAAAGAATTTCACTATGCCTTATTAAACGCTATGTGACAAAAACGAAAGATGGAACCTGGGGGTCGGGTTGTGGCACGGAAGCCAATTTCCTGAAGTATTCAAGCATGTCAGTTGACCTAAACGCATTAATGAATATTTTTTAGAACAAAAAATGTGTTCATTTATACCAATTCCCATTCGCTAACTAGATCTGCTCTTTTATATAACGATCTCACTGAAGTGAAAGTGCTATCGGCATTGTTACACATACAACAGTTCATAGATACTAGGGATGCGCCGATTAATCGGCATCGACAATCATCACAATTTATGGCTCGATCGGTTCTCACTAAACTCGGCCGATCTCACGAAGTGATCTTTGTTTGCATTTCTTGGTGTCTAATAAGTATCCTGATCTGCGTAGTGTTCTACATAAACCCTTAAAAGGCATTTTAAAATATTCACTGTATAATGAATCATTATTTTATTTAATGCTCTGTTAAAACAATAGTTACATTATTTTACATATAATACATCATTACTGTACAAATTTAACAAATATATAAAAATCTAAAAGGCAACATCTATAGTATTATTTTATCTGTAAAAAGGTTAACGGTTATCAGAGAGCGCTCATATCAGTTATATAAGCGCTTGACGTATCAGGATCGGTCACCATGACAACAAATCAGTACTCGGTATCAGACGCAAAAATCCTGATCGGAGCAGATCGGATGCAGTCAATTAATTTCTTGGACACCTTGCCACTTTTTTAATTTTTTATTGCTGTCCTCTGGTCAAATTTGACCTGTTTAAAATAGGTTTTTGAGATATGGTTTTTTTTTATGTAGTTGTTTGAAATGAACATTATATAAACCAGAATTGAGCGATAATTTTCAATTTCATGTTTTATAAAAAAATTCAATTTGGAGGACTAAAGTTGCATGGCTGATAGGGAGACAATAAAAGGGTTAAACGTATTCTATAGACTGCTCAACACTACAAGGGCCAATTTGTCAATACATACAATAATACAATGCTGACATTTACAACACACACATGGCTGGTGCAGTCTAAACTGAAGCAGCAGTCAATTTCTTATCTCTGTAAGCTGTATTCATCAATTTTCACTCATATCAATGCATCAAGTCTCCACTCAACTGTCACTATTAAACCTCCCCACGGTGCAAGTGTTACTAGTCACAGACATGAATGTTTAATAGTGCTGTGGTGTTTGCCCCGGTCAATAATGACCAGCGAGGTGTGCATGGATTTACGTTTTTTTGTGTAGAGGCAGTCAGTTATTGAGGTCACGCTTTCAGCTTCCACGAACGTAGCGAGGAGAGATGGCTAGCATCTGATTGCTTTTCCGACTCATAAAGGGATACCACTGGACACATTTGCATAAACGGATGAGAGAGCAATCAGAGGAAAGTTTGTGGATGAGTTAATGTGCGTTTCGCAATTATGCGGGAGGTCTGTCAATTCTCTGGGTAATGAAAGTGATCACTGCACTGTGGGAAAGCAGGCAAAGGAGAGCTCTAATGGCCTCTATAAACAATGCTTTCTAATTTATGCAATCCTGAGAAATTGTCTTTGAGAAACACTTTTTTTGGGGAAGCATGCAGTCCCAGATGAATCCGCAGACTGAACTACAAACACTGCAACCGCTGAAGGCTGAAATATGTGTTCGCAAACATAAAGCACAAAGGAAACTGTCCTGATTGCGCAATTAGGCCACTATTTACTCTTAGACATAGAGGAGACTGAAGCAAATACTCCGTAAACTTCGCTTTATGAATCTTTTCTATTATTTCGATGTCTACGTCATTAATTATTGACATTTCAATGTCCCTGACGTACTGTGTAAGCTTAGAATAAATTGTGGTTCTAATATAGAAATGACTACACTGGACACGACAAAGAGCCCGTTGTAAAGAGCTTGGACTATGTTAGACATAGAAAGGGAAATCTGTTTACATCATTACAACATCATTACCAATGCGTTAGGGATGTGTATGCAATGCTATGGCAGTTTGGTTGGCAAATATATATAAAAAAATAATTTTTTTCCTTGATCATGTCATACTGAAAAGTCTAAAAACACAAAACAGTGATGTGACATCACCAAACTTTGCGACATGTGACTCTACAAAATTGACTACAAAACGAAGAAATGAATCAGGTTTCGGAAAACAATAGTAAATTTGCATTTACATTTACAGCATTCATCAGACTCTCTTATCCAGAGTGACTTACAACCAAACAGGTGAGGGTTAAAGGCCTTTCTCAGGGGCCCACCAGTGGTAGCTTGGCAGTGCTGAGAATCGAACACCGGACTTCAGTTCAGCAGTCCAACACCTTAACCACTGGGATAATTAGTAACACTGGGGAATTGGTAAAAAAAAAAAATCCTCCTCTGATTACCGTAACTACTTTCTACTCAAGGACCCTCACAAAAATGGAGTGGAGTAAAAAAAATACGATATTTGTCTCTCAAAGTTAGTGAAGAAACGGTTATTTAACTGTTCAGTGTCTCTAAGCAATCAATACCAAACCCAGACACCAACACAAGGTAGACAGAGAACAGCAGCAGAGGCAACGACCAAATTTCTGAATGTCCTTAGGCTGTCCTATAGTTCTATGTGCAGTAACTCAACATGTTTTTCAGTGGTGTACCACATCGCACAACATGATAAATTTCATGTAATTGGGTCAATAATCAGCCAGTGATTTTTTCAATCATAGTACTGGTTACTGATAGACACCTCCGTAGATGGACAGTGGACACACTGGATAGTTCTAAAGCTTTTAGATGACAGGACATGATTTCCTACAGCAAAAAGAAAAGGAAAAGAAAGTGCAGACAGGAAGGCACCAGTAATCTGCTAGTGTCCATTAATCCATACATCTGAGGGCTAATTACAGCTGCTGGACAGCAGGAAAGGAGTGGTCCCATCTGTCCACATCCTGCTGCACTAGCCCAAAGAAATCATTCCATCATGCTGACTTGTCTGGCATGAGCTCAAGATATTGCCAGTCCTTGAAATGTAATATTGGCATCGCTCTAGCTCTGCACTTTCTCTATCACTATATATGATGATCTCTGTCCTGGCAGAGCAAAGCCTCATTGATCAGTTCGGCTCTGGTTCGGTTTGCAGATTGGGAGCCAAAAGCAAAGGGTTTACACTCGACTGTGTGCCAACATGGCCTGAAGATACCTCAGATAAGGTGACCCAGAGCAAAAGAGATAACGGTGTACTTCTAAAAGTACATAAAAATGTCAAAGGGTGGATATAGAAACAATTCAGCAAAGACAAGTCAGGAAGTTGGACTGATCTTCAGCTTGTTGATCTTTATTGGTGCAGACTTTTGTGACTGTAGTGTTGGAGGAGCAAGACCATCTTTTATTTTCTTTAAAAAAAATATTAATGAAAAAAATAATAATAATGCTGGCCACTGACATGTTCCAATATTTATGATCACTCAAAAAAAATTATGTAAATGTTGAACTAAATTTCAATAAACAAAAGATGAAATTCAATCATCTTTTATCTGTTATTTAATCTTTTTAATATATAGCAAATACCAAAAAATCTGGGTATTATAGCTTTCCCGGGACTGTACATTTAAAATATAGGGAACAATGCTAGACAATGAATGAATGATCAGCTGTCAAACCAGTCCTTTCGTTCTCTTCTAAGCTCTCATCACCAAGGTGTGAGGCCTGCTTGCTTTCTGTCTGTCTGTCTGTCTGTCTGTCTGTCTGTCTGTCTGTCTGTGTCTGTCTGTCTGTCTGTCTGTGAACAGGTGTTCCGCATAAAGTGCAAAGTAACTGCAGCTGTTATTTGAGTCAGTTTGGACATCACAGCTGAGTACAGGTGCTATCTACAGGAAAAATGCTCCAACTCAAATATGTGAGTTATTTTTTTTTTGCTTCAAATCCTGCAGCAAAATTGATTCAGGGTCAATTCCCTTTCAACTGCAATTGAACTACGCCAGAGTTCACCTGGGACTCAACAGAGCTCACCTCGCTTGGTCGCTTCTTTTTTTCAAACTCAAGTGTGACTGCAGTGTTCTAAACTGGCCAATAAACACTGAGGGAAAAAAAAAGTTTACAGGTTGACGATGGATAGAAAAAAATAATAATGTACATTGCTCCAGCTGTATCTCATCCTTAGTCATCAGATCTGAAGTGAAAGCAGTATGAAATCTGCCAGCTTTTTCGAGACCAACGTGCAAAGACAAGAACAGGAAACATGGCAGACTTATTGCAGGACGAAAAGTGAATAATACTGAGAGAATCCAAAAGGAAGTTGAGGAGGCGATATTAGGAGAATAGTCACCATGAAGGAATATCCAATAACAAACTTTTCAATTGCAACATCTGTGAAACCTGTACAAGTTCAGTTAGTTTGTGAAAACACTCCAGGGCTGCCAGATGAAGATGCATTCCCTTTGAGCCTGGTTGATCTTAAGGTTTCTTCCTAATATCATTTTAGGAAGTTTTTCATTGCCGCCGTTCCCTAGGACTTGTTTATTGGGGTATATTATAAACTTTGTAATTTTGAACCTGAATTTTTATAAAGCTGCTTGGAAACAATATCTGTTGTTAAAACTGCTACAAAATTTAAATTGAATTTAGACTTGTATTGTATCGTTATACAGGTGCTGGTCTTATAATTAGAATATCATCAAAAAGTTGTTTTATTTCACTAATTCCATTCAAAAAGTGAAGCTTGTATATTATATTCATTCATTACACACAGACTGATATATTTCAAATGTTTATTTCTATTAATTTTCATGATTATAACTGACAACTAAGGAAAATCCCAAATTCAGTATCTCGGAAAATTAGAATATTGTGAAAAGGTTCAATATTGAAGACGCCTGGTACCACACTATAATCAGCCAATTAACTCAAAAAACCTGCAAAGGCCTTTAAATGGTCTCTCAGTCTACTTCTGTAGGCTATACAATCATGGGAAAGACTGCTGACTTGACAGTTGATGACAGATGATATTCTAATTATGTGACCAGCACCTGTAATGACGTGTCATGGAGGCATATCTCATAGCCCCTATCCAAAGGGATGTACATTTATCAAATTTTTCACCCAACTGAGCAGCCGAGGGTTGTTGGGGAAAAAAAAAAAGAAAATGTACAGTCATATAACATTACAGTATAAATGTGCATCAGGTTTCTGCATCTGGTCCATGCCCTGGTTCTCCAAGTCCACAATTAAACCTACTGGTAGGTGAACTGCCATTAAGTAAAGTGCCTTTATCTGAAAATAAATGTATAAATGTACTGTATATGTTTGTGCCCTGTAATGAACTGGCAGGAATACACTCGGATATTTGTATAAAGCATGCATATTCCAGTCTCCTGGAAAGCGATCCTGGGACTGGCTTCAGATCCAGTGCATTTATAATTTAACATTTTAACTAAAATTTACTCGGTCTGAATTTCCAAACCAGTGTCCAGTGTGTTTCGACTCGGATATATAAAAGGTGTCAGATATTCAGATGCATTGTTCTTCTCCAATTGAATTTACACAAGACGAGCCCTAGGCTTCTCGCATCCCTGAGAAACCCAACTGTCTTACTCACAAAATGCACAGCAACGTAAATGTATTTCAGCACATATCCACCAAAAGGATGTGCTGGTTCATAATGGATGAACCTGTAGCTCCTGTCCAGCTGGAGTCGAGTTAAAGTGCAGTAAATCAGACAGTTCCCAGATTGGTTAGGTAATGTGAGAGCACCTTTTTTTCTTTCAGCCCTTCCCTCTGACAGAACTGATCAATATCTCTAATGCTGGGTTAAGTTAATCCAGGCTGCACATTTCGGCCTGATGTAAAAATAGCAAGTGTAGCACAGAAAGTATGCCTGCTAAAACCTCTTACAACCTGGTGTCCACATACGTGGACATAAAATGCAGGAAAAAATAAAGCTCTGGTTTTAGGAGGTTAAAAAGCTGTACATCTTAACACCATTAACATAACCTTAACAGAATGGATAAAGGTGTGTGCTGGATTGAAGAAATCAACGAAGCAGATCTTTAAGTTTGGTGAATATAATATCCTAACGAATAACGTGAAGATTTCTGACAGGCTTCTGTGCAAAAAATGTTCTCAGGGCAACTATAAGCACCCATGAACTCGGTGGCAGCTGGTGAGGGGTGGTGCATATAATTTCATCAATTCACTGCAATCTCACTTCTCAGACATATTAATATCCTGTTCCTGTTGCTAAGCCAGCCTATTCTTGATAATTGGGTAGAGCTTGCCTTTTGGTGGTCTGAATTCCACTCTTGGACTAATATATGATGGAATAACTTATATGCTGTAACTAGGGCGCTGGGTTGCCAGTGGTTGCAAAAACATGTACATAATGGCCTGGTTTTTATTTAAGTGCCTATGTAATAACACAAAAACTCTACATATATCCTGTTGTCACCGTTTGAGAGCAATACCGACAGACAAAAATATCTCATTTGACTTATACATTCAAATATCAAATTCAAATTCAGATCTTATTTATCACACACACATACATGCAGTGAAATGTTTTTATTCCACATATCCCAGCTTATGAAATTGAATGCTGGGGTCAGCGCACAGGGTCAGCCAGAACGTACGGTGCCCCTGGAGCAACTGAGGTTAAGGGCCTTGGTCAAGAACCCAATGATGGTAGCTTGCCCAAATCATGCCCAAAATGGGACTCAAATCGTGGCCCATCAATAGTGCATCTAGTACGTCACTTTTCTCTGTGGTTGGAGACTTGAACCCTGACCCTCTGATCACTGACCATACTTACTATTGGCCTTAAAATGAGCCACCTAATAAATTACTGAATTTTTGTCTATGCGTAAAACAACTAAAAATAATTAAATATAATTTATTGTCATATAAGTAATCTAATAAATCAATTTTAACTTCAATATATGCCAACACACTAAACCTAAACCACACTAACAAGCAAAATAGGAAAACTCTTGTAAAAAAAAAAAAAAAAATTTTTTACACAGGCTTTGTTTTGTAGGACAAATAAATGGCAAAGATATTCCGATAAATGTAATACATGTCCTGTGCCAGTACGACAAGTCAAAACTTACTGATTCTGAATGGCCTATCAACAACAAACATCATCACACATCTGGTTCAAAGCATGACTAGGCAGAAGATGAACAGATGTGGCCATATTGCTAAAACAGAAAATCCATATTTGCAGTGGTGCGAAACATGCCCATAAAGTTAAATGGTGGTTTTCTGTAACCTAATTCATACATAACAGAGAGGATGATTCCATTTTACTTATGAACAGCTGGCTTTCTAGAAGAATGTCTGACTGTACTGAGGCAACAGGCATATATACAAGCTGTGCATGTACTCCTGTTGCCTGTCTCAATGCCAGCTCCAGATCTTAACACACCTACTGCTGTGGCTCCTTTCATCCTCCAGAGCTGCCTGACTCATTCTGATGTTCTCTTCTGTTTGGTGCTTCTGCACTTCCCTTATGCTACTGTAAAAGAATACCTAAGGGTTTTATACTTCCCAAAAACAGATTAGCCAAAGATGAAGGGGTTGATCTCAACAGGGTACCGAAGAACTGCTGCTGAAATCGTAAACGCTCACCCCAGGATCTTTAATTTAAGGTATGGGTTTGCCGGTCTGCAGTGGTCAGTATATATCAAAAGTGGTCCAAGGAAGGAACAGTGGTGAACCGGCGACAGGGTCATGGGCAGGCCAAGGCTCATTGATGCACGTTGGGAGTGAAGGAGGTCACAATTTACAGAACTTAAAGGATCTGCTGCTAACATCTTGGTGCCAGACACACCTTCATGGGTGGGTGATGGTGGCTCAGTGGGTAAGGCTCTGAGTCAGTGATCAGAGGATCGGGAGTTCGAGCCCCGCTCTAGACATGCTGCCATCATTGGGTCCTTGAGCAAGGCCCTTAACCTCACTTGCTCCAGGGGCG
>JAOUQX010000036.1:5601354-5615748 GCA_028566295.1 Liobagrus marginatus
GTGTGTGTGTGTGTGTGTGTGTGTGTGTGTGTGTGTGTGTGTGTGTGTGTGTGTGTGTGTGTGTGTGTGTTGAAATGGGGTAGAAGGAGGGAGGGAGTCTGATTGACTGATGGGACGAACAATCTGAATTAGAGTGCAAGACTGAGACTGAAAAATATTGCACAGGAATTTGAAACGCTACTGTGTCCACATAGTGTGTATTAAAGCAGCACTGATACACTGAGTATGCGCTTTGTGTGTGTGTGCATGTGTAAGGGAATAGGACAAAGGAAGCAGAAGAGAAGGATGCAGTCCAGGGAGCATCTGTGTGAAGACTTGTCACACAGCAGTGATTGCTTCCATTGGGAGCACTGGGAGCATGTCCAGGGCAGACTGGAAGGATGGAAAGGGGGGGAAATGGAAGGAGACACTACAAGAGGTCAAAACTGTTCCTTTTCTTATTTGTTGTTTAATTCCTTCAACTCTTGCTAATTCATTGTAGATTTTTTAATTATTTCCAGTCTTTCCCAATCACATAGAGATTTACTATAAATTGCATTTAATGCACTGTATAATGTTATTATACATGGGGTAATGGGATTATAGACATGCATAGATGCACAGACAGACAGACAGACAGACAGACAGACAGACAGACAGAAAAGTGGACAGATGGTGGGATAAAAAGACAGACAGATCAAAAGTAGGCTAGGCTAGGCACAGACAGAGAGGCAGACAAACAGACAGACAAAAAGATAGACAGATGGATGGTTGGATAAAGAGACTGATAGACAGATGACTAGACAGATCGAAGGTAAGGCCGCCTTATTAAAAAAATGATGCCAGCTTGCCAAAATCTCAGCATCTTAACAGAAATGCTGTAATGAGGCCAGAGACATCTGTGTGAGTGTGTGTGTGTGTGGACACGCATGTCTGTATGCACTCTAACAGGAGCTGCTCGCAATTGGCACATGATTTATTCAGCATAGAAAAGCAGGGAGGGCTGGGGGAGGGACAGGAGGTGGTATTAAGGATTAAGATTAAGATTGAAAGTGCCACCTGAACCAGAACGGGAGCTCAGCTGGTAACTTACTCTCCCACCAGCAACTCCCTGCTCCCCCACTGTCCCAGGGGCCCATGGCGCGTGACATGAAGGGCCGTTAATTGTCTCCAAACATGGCTTTAATCATACTGCAAGCTCACCTAGTCCTTCGGGGCGTGACTAAGCCCCGCCCTATCCCATCATTAACGCTGGGTCCCATATGCTGTATTCGGCTGTGGCGAGGTCCCACAGGGCTGCATTCTGGGCCCACTGTAGAATCAATGCGTGCTGGGATTACACGCGGCGCTCCAATGAATAACTAAGTGGACCAGCAGTCAGTGAGGAGTCCCCCTATTTGCCCCCCCCCCACCTCTCCTCCCTGCTTTCTTTTTTTTTTTTACTCCTTTTATTAGTCTCCCTCCTCCCCAGAAACAGACGCACCGCCTTCGGCACACTTCCGCCACGCTCCGCATATGGCGCTCACGCTCGGAGACAAATAAATAACCTTTCTACCTCTCTGGATGCCTTTCGTCCCTCTGTTTAATGCTGTCTGCCTCTCATTGATATTCTCGCTTCCTTTCCACTGTACCCCCACTGGCATCCCAGTCGCTGCCTCCCATCCATAGAGCTCTTGCCACACATTTAATTCGGTCTTGCTGGCAGCTTTTTATTGTCTCGCTGGTCTGAAGTGACGGGTGGTTGTGTATGTGTGCGCGCGTGCGTGTGTGTGTGTGTGTGTGTGTGTGTGTGTGTGTGTGTGTGCGTGAGCGTGTGGGAAGGGGATTGCGAATGAAGAGTTGCCCTGGCAACGGAGCCACACTGCTCTGCCGCAGCGCAAAAAAAGGGAGGGAGAGAGGGATGGAGTGAGAGAAAGCAAAAGAGACACAAAGTGTGAGAGAGCGCGAAAAGGGAGAGACTACAGAGTCGGGAGTGAAAATGACAATGGGATAGGGAAGAGTGTGCGTCAGTATGTGTATAGCTGCGAGAGAGAGAGAGAGAGAGAGAGAGAGAGAGAGAGAGAGAGAGAGAGAGGCGGGGGGTTCGAGAGGGTGTAAGTAAGAGCATTGGAGGGACTCTGTAAGAACTCCTGCAGTGAAAAGGCACAGAGATGGGACATTGACAAAGTCAAAAGAAGAACGTGTACGCACACGCGCTCGTGCGTGTGAGTGTATGTGTGTGTGTGTGTGTGTGTGTGTGTGTGTGTGTGTGTGTGTGTGTGTGTGTGTGTGTGTGTCGGCTGTCGACACAGAACAGGTCAGGATGGTAGCAGCAGCGAGAATACACGCTAGGTCTAGTAAAACATCTCCAGACACGACTTCTTCTTGCTGAATTGAAGCTTAGCACCGTAGTACATCTGCATACCTTTTCAGGATCTTAGTTGGGGAAAAATAGGGCGCGCTTTAATCCGTTTGAAAGCTACAGTGTTAATACACCCACTGCCAGAGCCTGCTGTAATGTGATCACAGGATGGAAAATTAAAATAAGCATACATTACATTCGAAATATATGCAGCGCTGCATATATTTACACAGAGAGAACGTTCTCCCCTTACGTCACCTGGGAAGCGTTTTCTTGTTCTCTCTCCACACCTTCGTCTTGCTGATTAGAGATCTAGCTCTCGACCTTGACTTCGCCGAAGCTGCTTCGTGCCGGCGTCTACTGTGACTCCTATCTACACAAATAAAATCAAATTTAATTGGATGCCCTTTAGCATATGGTTACTAAACCGAGTGCCAAAATCAATCCGGATAAATATTCGACTTGATCTCAGACCCGATGATTTCAGGTCAATTTTATTTACTTTTTTTTCTGTGTACCAAACAACAGAGCTGCTTATAAAATGAATAAATACACTTCATAAATACAAAACCCACAGCACCAACCACGACTGGTACAAGCTTTGGAACTGTCTTCATATTAAACACTCTCCCAACAGCCCTTTAACTCAGTAGCTCAACATTTTAGTTTGATGAAATCCAAAGTCGTTGGCGTTTACTGGCCTCGCAAATGCGAAGAGCTCATCTAATTACGCTCATTAAATATAATCACCTGTTTTACCTCTGACAACTGTGCCCATCGGCAACGACCCTAACTACCATCATATCCTGGCTCATGGGGTGGATTAACAGTGCTGTGCTCATGCACATCATGGCCCATATTCACAACATATCTGATCATACCACTAAAAGTTCTCCTAAATAGCAGTAAAAGTTTTTAGCTAAGAGTTTTTTGTCTTAAAGTCCTTTCACAAAGTGGCTCAGACAAACCGTTACTAAGGAATAGAGAGAAGCCTTAAGCTAAGAGTAACGGCAGCGACTTAGTTGCTATGGATGATACCAGCATGCTTACGAACTATGCGCACAGTGATTGGGTGATCGGGGGATGGGGGAGGGGTCTCTGTCAGAGATTCATTCATGACAGAAAATTGTTGTAGAGCGCGACATTAGGTCGCCATATTCAAATAAAGCAAAGGGAAGCATGCTGGATTTGTTTGTAGTTAAGAGTAATCGAGTAAAGTGTATAACGTGTCGGATGTTGTGAAGTTGAGATGGTGTTTATTGTATGATGTAATATTCCGCTGACAGATGGCTGAGTGTTACCGAGTTCGTATGCGCTGCATAGATGCATTTTATTCCGGTTGCCAGATATTGCAGATTGTCCAAACCTTGATCGGTGGCGTTATCGGGTTGTTTTTATTTGTAGGTGAAGTGACTGCGTCCCTGAAAGTTCTACAACAGTCATAATCCCCTCGCGATGAACGCCGTACCTTAATAAACGCTCATTATCGTCAAATGTTTCCAAACTGTTTACATTCTGAGGGAGATTACGAGTACCCCTTATTTTATGATCGTTTGTGTTTTGGTGTATATTTTTAGGACTGACACACCCAACATTTTAAAGAATTTTTTCTAAAATCGGCAAATTATGAGCTACGTAAGCCATAATATGTTTGGTGAATACGTGTCCTGGATCATAAACCTACCAAATTCCCTGAAAATATACTAAACAGTGAATGGCCAGTTATCTGGATTTTACTGATTACAGGTAGGGATTTGAAACATTTAAGTATTAAGGATATAGGAAGACGCCAACCTTACACACAAACGCACACTCTTTCACACAGATGCTCAGTGGGCTTGGTTGTGTAGTAAAGCGTGGTGCTGGACATGAAGCCTGTTGACAGCTGTCTCCTGACAGAAGGCCATTGTTTGTTCAGTTGCGTATATGCAGAAGCACTTCAGTGCGTGTACACAGGGCTAAAGCGCTGATTGAATACATACACAGGCTACAGCACTAGAGACAGCACGACACTGATCTGTATTCATGGCAGACAGACGAGGGACCAAAACACACACAGATACACGCATACACCCGCACTCAGACTTCTAGAGAGGCTGTTGAAGCAGAACTAAATAAGAGTTTATGCACAGGCGGAAAACGTTGTGACGCAAATCCCGACTCGGGATTTTCACCGCGGCGATGCTGATGCCTGCAAATCCAAACGGAATGGAAAAATACACCCTGAATGACGTGCATAATAATCTTTACCATTAGCACATGATGCAGATGTAACGTGCATTAGATTATGAATTGACGTTATTGACCAATTGAAAGTTCGAAAGCGGCAAAGGGGGGATGGAACTCTTACCTCGTTGCTACCTAAAGATGGTGATGCGGCAGAGCTTTAGTGCTTCAGTCTATCCTGCCTTTTCATTTTATCACCTGTGGACTGCAAAAAGTCAAAGCACAGGCAAAAAGTTCCGAAGCTCCAAATCGAGATTCAACTGAGATTTAAGCAGCTAATATACGTTCAAAAGTCAGACCTTACCAGAAGAGATAAAATTGAAGATAAAGATCTTAAAGCACATTTAGGGCACTACTCCATGCACTACACTGCACTCCCACGGATCCATAAGTACCGCTCGATCGGTCCCCACCATCCCTAACGACACAAGATAGGTCTGCCTCAAGACTATTTGGTTCTGGCATATGGCTGGTGGAATGAACTTCCCTGCAATGTCAGAACATTTAAGCCACTATCCACCTTTTAAATGACTTGTGAAGACGTACTATTCCTCTAATACCTAAACTAGTGCTTAAAAAAAGACTTCCTTTTAATAATCTTCTTAAAGGGGACATAAGATGACATTTTCTTTGAACTTTTCTCATGGTTCTGCTGTCTGCCAGCTGAGAAAAGTTGAAAAAAAAAATGTTATGCACTGTCCGTGGTTAAAAATGTGCCATCCAGCAACCCTTTTCAAATTGGTGCCGGTTTTGATGTAATGAGCTAGTTATTTGCATAACCCCACCTCTAAGCAACAGCTTCAAACCCAGTGTTGTCATATCGGGCGGATTTCCACCCCTTTTCCAACAGAAGGACCCTTTTGTTCTTGAACAATGAAGCGGTCCTCACATGCAACCTGTTTTCGGATGTACACAGGCGAGTGAAGAGCAAAATGGTTTCATTTTATATATGAAGGGAGCCCCAGGTCCGATGCCTGGTGCTACTCGTAGCAAGGCGAAATTGCATCGTTTCACGTGCAGTATGTTGTATTAATGCTTATTTTTGTATTTCAATGTAAAACGGACTATAAGACAAAAATATCACCATTTTTAACAAATACCCAGTCTGGGTATTGATCTGGGATATGAACGGGGTGAAGGGTTGCATGCACCAAAACAGGTCGCTGTGAAAAGAGATTTTGAGTTTTGAGAGTTTTTACAAGACAAAATGATTGTTTTTTTTTTCACGCCTGAAAAGAAATGAGTTTCCGATGGCACCTTTAACACTGAGTTTTAAATCCCTGGTATTTCTCAGTCTGCGATCTAGCAAACCGCTAATCTTGACATACAGTTTTCCACATCGCTCTAAATAAGGATGTCTGCCAAATGCTGTAAACGCAAATGTAAGATACAGATTTTGAGCTCTTGACGCTGTCCCACTCGATATGTTGTATCCGAGCCAACATGAGCATGGCAGAAATTTTGCCATTGAGCTGCACTGCATTCTGGGATACTGTTTAACATTTGCAGTTTCGACGCCGCTCGAATTTTCGAATAATGAAAGTACAGCACCAATCAATGACACTTTTTTTTGTTTCGTTTTTTTAACAAAGCATGTTACATGTATTTTATATAGTGAGGTTTCCTCTTAAGGAATTCGTATGTTTACCAGTGCCCTGTTCTATGGCAAAAGAAGAAATCAGAGCTAAAAATAGCGGGGAAAAAAGTGCCTCTTGAGGCTTTCAAGTAGAAACGCTATCAATTATTGACGGCAGAATGCCTAGCAGCATTAAAAATACAATACGTAGCGGACACCGTAAAGCACTGGCATCCTAATTCGATCACATGACTTTCCTAATGACGTGCTATCAGTTCTACGTCTCTGTAATTGTGGCTTGGGGATGCGCTATTGATGATTAGCCGCTACGCATTTAGTGTCCCGGATCTGCTGTCCAGCTGCCGCACGTGGAGACTAATATCCTGGTTAACATGTGGAGACTCGGTGACGAGTGAGGAGAGCAGAGCAGTGTGTTAAGTGGTAGGGAGGCGAGGAAAGGAGAGCAGGAGAGTAGGGATGGGATGGGATGGGACGCTCGTCCTGAACTCGTCCCCAGAGAGCAGAGCCTTGTCTGGGCAGCTAAGCGTGTCCACCCACGCCCGCCCTGAGAGAACGCATGCTTCCGAGAGCTCGAACGCTGAATAATTCCATCTGCAACAGGAGGGCATTAGCACACAGAGCTGCGCAACACTGCCATCTAATGGCAGAGGCAGGAAGGCTTAACGGCTTCAATGGAGGTTTTTGGAGTCTTCTTTCGATTTAGGATACCAGTACGTCAACTAGGTCAGAAAAGATTCCTTAGGGTATAGAAACGTGTTTGGTTACCCTTTAAAACGGAGTTTAAAAGTTTTGTCGGAACTCCTGAACATAGTACAGATTCAATTTAAATTTAATTGTACCAGCCTAAATTATTTAAGACATCATAGCTTTATTCCCAAACATATTATTCTACTAACTCAGATGTAGCCTTGAACAATAATTTTGTATTCCTATTAAAATTGCAATTAGAGTCCATATTAAAATTATTCGTACTTGCTTGTTTGAATACTTGGCAACCAATCAGACTTGTTGATGATGTTGGCCAGTTTTAGTGTCTTAGCTCGATATTTTGAAAATTGTAGAGCAACTCAAACTTAAGAAGGAATGATGAAAAGTCAAAGCAGGTTTCTCTGGTCAAAGTAGGACACGAAGCTGTGAGTAAAGGCTCGTCCAAGCTGGTGATATTTCTCCATATTCATGTGTCCAGTTTCAATGTAGTCTCATGAGAGACAGATGTCAGAAGTTTTGGACTCCATAGCAGCGGGCGTCTGACTGATATTTAAAGCAACCAATCACGGCTTGTAGGGTTCCGTGTCATTTTTAGGCGATGAACCGTGGAAAAACTGACTGGTGTGCGACCGTAGATCGCTCAGTTCAGAAAGTCATGCAAATTAACAAAGCTATAAAAATAAGGGTTAAAAAGGCAACACACATGCCTCACAAAACTTCTGTAGAAACAACCAATAGGAGTAACTTTTCAGTTTTCATTTTGTATGCCACATGCATCAGATGTGACACCAGATGTCATCTGAGGCTGAGACTCGTTTCTGTGTAGTCTTGTTGTTCTTGGCTGAAAGAACTGGAACCTGAGGTGGACGTACCTGCCACAGGATACCTCGGCCTATATGCATTATGCAACCAAACCAATACTGATTAATTGCACCGATAATCGTCAACATTTTGGCTTTTTTTGAATAATTAGCCCTTAAACATGGTATTCTTTCCCAAAAGTATGTTCTAGTACTTCCCTTAGACAAGTAGAGCATTTGTGGTTCTGCCGTCTTTATTTGCGCAAGCGTCTAAAACCCACAAGGTCACACAGTGTCCTATTTCTCTATTTGAGGTTTAAAAAGCTCCCTCTGGTCACCCTTGATTTTCGTCGTGGCTACACCGATGCGCTCGATGCAGATTCAGCAGCAGTCTCTGACCTAAAAGGAACAGTAGCTAAAAGCATCTCTCTCTCTCGCTCTCTCTCATTCTCTCTCTCTCTCTCTCTCTCTCTCTCTCTCTCTCTCGCGCTCTCTCTCTCTCGCTCTCTCTCTCTCTTGCACTCTCTCGCTCTCTCTCTCCCTCGCTCTCTCTCGCTCTCTCTCGCTCTCTCTCGCTCTCTCTCTCGCTCTGCAGCCGTAAATCGCTCATCGCTCAGCTTTTTACATTTAAGGCATTTAGGAGAAACTCTTATCCAGAGTGACTGGCATTTATCTCATTTTATACAGCTTAGAGGTTAACGGGTTAAGGGCCTTTCTCAAGGGCCCGGCCGTGGTATCATAAAGGTCCTTGGATTTGAACTCCAGATTTCTTGCATATATTTTATCAATGTTTGTTCAGTGATTTGGAGTATAATATTCAGCACTTAATGCTGAACATTTGTTAACGATAATGTTGACAATTTGTGCACAGGGGCATTGTCATGCTGGAATAGTATTTGGGCCTCATAGCTCCAGTGATGTAATAATCATAAATAAGTAATAATACTGTATTTTTATTTATTTATTTAATATTAATTATTAATAAAGTAATAACAAATGCTACAACAGACTAAGATAACTCCATGCTTCTTAGGTGTCCAGAAATGTTTGGCCATAGTTTATATTTTCTGTTTATAATAGTATCGGGCCCAATACCGAGCTCATGTACTGGCCCTCGTAAAAATATTCCGATACCTCATATGAAATAATTTACAGTGTATGGCTGACAGAACTGACAATGACACACATGACAGACACAATGTCAGCCTCAGCAGTGAGGAAATGTTGCATCGGTGCCGGTATCGGTGCAACTAGTTTATAGAATGGATATATGGTATATATGCTGTGGTATCCGATCACAAACACATGTATGTACATATACTGTATAGGAATTTGGCAGGTGACAATATTTGAGAAAAATGGAGGAAGTGCATCGACATTAAAGTTCCAAAAATTGAGCAGTGATTTGGAATTATGCTGAACATTTGTCGATGATTAAGGTTTTTTTTTTTGTATGTTGTTTTGCGTCCTTTTAAAATCAGAGCTTTTGCTCTTTTGTTTTTTTTTGCCGACTCATTAGGTGCTTGCAGTCAGGTATAAATGCTCTTTTGCCTGCTGCACTGAATCGAGAAGTGAATCAGGATAAAATCTAAGTGCTCATTTATACACTAGTTATGTCCTTGAGGATTCCCCACACAGCAAGTCAGCAAAACACATCCGGATGTGCAGATATGCAAGAGTGTGTGTGTGTGTGTGTGTGCATGTGTGTGTGTGTGTGTGTGTGTGAGTGAGCACGTGCATGCGTGTTAATGAATAACCTGAGTGCAGCAGCTCTTGCTCCATCACACCACAGCCCAGCACCTCCAGCCAGTCTCTCTGAAAACGCACCTCCATTTCAAAAGAGGGATGCGTGAAGGGGAAGTAGCACTCCACCCAGCGTATCTCCAGCTCTGCAGGACAGCAAAAAATGAAAGCAGAAGCATAGACAGAGACAGGAAAGAACGTTGGACATAGAAAAAAAAAAAAGTGTGAATCTACTGTACCTTCCCCAAATAGGTGCCTGATGAGCTGTGTGAGGGACTGTTTCAGGTTGAACTCCACCAGCTTCACCGCCTCCAGACTGTGAGTCTCCTGCTTCTCCGGTGTACGTCGACTGATGTTCTCAAAGAGCGACAGATCCTCGCCGTTCTCCACTCGTGCAAACAGCTGACCAAAATCAAAAGATAAGCCTTGACACTTGGGCTACAAGGCATGTTATTTTAATCATCTGTACATTTAATGCATTTAGCAGATGCTCTTAGCCAGAGCGACTTATAACCAAGCAGATGAGCATTAAGGGCCTTGCTCAGGTGGTGATGGGAATCGAACCCTGGTCTTCGGATCAGCAGTCCAACAACTTAACCACTGAGCTACCACTTCACCCAGTACGTCAACAGTGCAGTGGTATCATCTAACATCCATTTCAGTCCATGCCTCGACGGGTCAGAATTGTTTTGGAAGCAAAAAGGGGGACCACCACAATATGAGGTAGGTGGTCATAATATTATGCCTGATGGGTATACAAAATGGGGGAAACTCATCAATATAAATGTTCCACAAAATTCTTTTACTATATTGCAAAACACAGGTACTCGATCATAATGTGCCATATTATTCGTAGCCTACTTTCGATTCTAATTCATTTCACCTCATTTCAAGTGCTGAGAACTAAACAATTAAAGCACGTTTTCAACTCAGTGTGCTGTGCAGTTTCAAAGAAGAAGTGAAACCGTGAACCTAATCACAAGGTGGAAATCTTTGAGCGACGACTTTCTCATAAACCAATATAAACCGAAAAAGTGTTCACAGATTTGATTGAAGTTGGAGCACCAAAGAAGATTTAGACAGTTTCGACAATCTCATATTTCAGTGATAAAAGAAAGAACATGAAACGTCCAGATCAGGCCAGGACTAAAGCAAGGACTGGGTGTTCTGTTATCAGAACACAGTCAATGAATTTCGGATACATCCGAAATCGCACACTCGCTATGTTCGTTGGGGAGCTAGTCCTGCTGCTATGATGTAATATGTCATGACGGATGTAGTACATCCAAATTTCATTCATACTACCCATAATACAACATAGAATGTTTAACAAGTTCAATAAACATTTCAATGGGAAATATTTATAAATCACACTCTCTGGTGTAACCCCGATGACGGTGGCGTCTCTTTGGAGTCTGGTTCCTCTAAACTTTAGACCTTTCTGATTAGAAGTCTAGCACCTCAACCACTACGCTACCGAAATGACCATTTAGACTCTAAAGGGTCGTTTCGGTAGCTTAGTGGTTGAGGTGCTAGACTTCCAATCAGATGGGTATGAGTTTCAACCGCAGCACCAGCAAACTGCCACTGCTGGGTCCTTGAGCAACGTTCACTGTATAAATGAGATAAATATCAGAATCCTGACCTCATGGTTTGTAAAAAGTCGTACACCCTCCATCTGGTGGAAGACAGGATAGTGGCTTGCGTCAATCTCGTCCCTCCTGTAGACGTCCCCAGCTACCAGGAAGCGGTCGAGTCCGGCGCGTACTAGCTCCCTCTGGTGGGCGGAGGTGTGCGCCCGGAGCATGTGTAACTGGTTCAGGTAGTAGTTGTCACCTTTTTTCCGGCTCGGGTGGTCTTTAGGGACGAGCAGACTATCGAAGTTTTGCTCGACTGTCACCACTGGGCTAAGGTTATCATGGACGGAGAAAAGCGGCGTTCCTGTTCGGCTTGTGTAGGAACGATAGAAATGCTCTTTTATTCGTTCTTTAATGATCCACAGTGGATGATGCGCCTGGTTGTGAAGTTCTCGGCCCACCATGGACAGGATTTTAGCCGTCACGTTGGTCATGTCATCCCTGGGATAGACGTGGCCGAGAATTTCCACCGATTCCTGCCTGATTTGCGGCTGTGGAGAGGAGGTGTGTGAGGAGACACAGTGTCTTTGAGATTGTGTAGAGGTACTGGACCTGAGGAAGGTGATTGGCCATCGGTGGGCTCCAGGATCTAGCAGTTTAAGGAGTGCCAGAGATGTGCAAAGGTTTCTACAGTAAGGCCTCATGGCTGGGAGATGAACCTGTAAAAGAAACCAAGAGTTCAATTTGAACTTTTAGATGTAACTTATTATGAGACAAATGGAATAGAACGTATTGCATAGAGCAACATATTGCAGAGTCCTATTGAAAAAAATTGCAGTACACGTCTCAGCAAAATATGTAAAGATGATTAGAACAAAATTGGTTTACCGGACCGACTTGCTTTATTATTCAAGTTTGCTTCGGAGTAAGGGCAAGTTGTCGGTTGGGTGTTTACGAAGTGAATTAAACATATTATAATAAATAATAGATGGAAGGAATATTATCGTGAATAATAGATGGTTTAAATAGCAGCAGAGGGTTTATTAAACAGCAAATCAAACCGGTTTTTGTTTATTTACCAGGAGTTCCAAGCATTATTTGAATGCAGCGTTATTCCTTACTCAAGACAGTAGAACATTACCATGAAATGAACCTACAAAGAAACTATTCACATCAATCTTTTATGATAAACAATCGCACAAGAAATACACTTGAGAATATCCAGTAAATCATCCTATAGTTTTTAAACTTCATCAGTTATGGTACCAACTGGAACGTTAGAAAATTGGATCGTCTTTCTCTGATTTCCGTATACAGTGTTTACTTTACCAATGAAAACACATTTTGTGTGTAACTGTGAGACAAATTCAGTCGATCCACATTTAAATTAAGGCTGTATGTGCTATTTTAGACTTTTTCGCCATGTTGACTGCACAGCTGCACTGGCGTAGGAGCTCTGCAGTAAAAATGACCGTCCACCTCCTCGAGTTCCTAGACAACAGTTTCACTCAATGAAATAGCAAAAGTAAACAAACATAAAAATATCCTGAAACCTAAAGTGAATTAAGGATACATAAGTCTAGTATAAGACAGTGCCCATTTATCACGGCTTGGCGACAAAGAAAATTCATAATATCTATTTGGGGTCGCTTGTTGTTGCACATACTGTATTTGGACAGAATCCACTGATCATTTGGAACTGAAACATTCATTTATTATCTAGTGTTCATCCTGTTCAGGGTCGTGGGGGCGCTGGAGTCTATCCCAGATAACATACGGTGTGAGGCGGGGTACATCCTGTACAATCAGCAGTTAATCACAGGGCTAACACTTAGAGACAGACAACCATTCACACACACATTCACTCCTATGGACAATTTAGAGTAGTTAATTCACATATGCCCAATGACATGTGTTTGGAGATGGGAGGAAACCGGAGTACATGGGGGCAAAACCGTGCAAGCACGGGGAGAACGTGCAAACTCCACACAGAAACACCCTGGTTGGGAATCGAACCCATGAGCGTCTTGCTGTGAGGCAGGACTGCTAACTTCTCTAACCAGTGCTAAGGTTTATTTTCGTCTACAAAAAGTACTACAAATAACATCTGGAAGTCGATTGGAGACTGAAGAGTAACTGATTGAAATGGTGGAATGAGGTGTGTTTATGCTTGTTTTGAAGAAAATGCTCCAGCCACACCGGTTCTTTCAGGAAATGTTTGTACACCCTCGTGTGCCAGGCATCCAGAGTTCGATTCCTGGTGCGTGGACCTTTCCCGATCCTGTCCCCTTGTCTCTCTACCCCTTTATTTCCTGTCTGCTTACTGTCCTGTCTTGCCACTTCCTAGGTTTCCACATATTCCCATGCCCTGTTTAAATCCAGTCTCGGTTGGCTCTCATTCTAATCCCTTTACAAAAACAATAAACTTGTACGCCTTGGGTAATCCCAGTATTCCCATCCAATTCCCAACCTACCAGCAGATGTTCTGCTACCTGCCGAGGTATATTTGATGCATATTGACTGAAGCATATTTTTTAAATGGCCTATACTCCACTCAGGGGATTCAAACAAGGTTCTCCAGCCTGGAGCTTCAGGATATGCCTGACTTATCAATCGGCTACCCTCTGATCTAAAGGTGGAGGCGGGATAAATGGAGCACTCCAGGAGAGCAATTACATAACCGCCAAGCCGAGAAATGGAGAAAGACTTGCTGAAATGGTCTTCATCGCCAGCAGGCACAAATTACATGTTATAACAGGAGCTTTAATATTCATCAAGCTTCATATACAGGTGAAGAGAAGTGTAAATCAATCGGTGTCCAGGATTTTTTTTAAAACGCATCATCCACAATCGCTGTTAGTTTCTCTGACTGTCTTACTTGGTTCATTTTTTGGGTCAAATTGCGGACAGTAATCCTCTTTCACTCTAGAAGCTTATTTCTTCCTGCTTGCGTTCTTAATCTTAGCTTACCTAAGGCAGCAAGTTTTACCCAAGCCGATCAGTCGAGACTTCATACTTTACCCTAACTTTACAATGTACACTAACACACAAACACACACACACTCGATGACAGCATGAAGGGACATTAAAAGTATGAGAGCTAAAGGAAAAAGAGTGTTGCACTGCGGTGGCTTTGCGGCACGGCAAGTAACGGGCCAGGATCCTCAAAGCGGTTCTTTTACCTTTCTTTATTTTACATTTCCACAAATGCTGCTACGCTGCCAATTAACTTCAACAGGTCAAGGTGTTCTGGAATTCTACACACGTAAGATCACAGGAAAGATGCTTACATATACTCGAGGAGGAATACACATGCACACAGAAGAATTCCAGGCTCTTTAACTGTCACTCACACACACACACACACACACACACACACACACACACACACACACACACACACACACACACACACTCACACTC
>JAOUQX010000036.1:5671025-5685491 GCA_028566295.1 Liobagrus marginatus
AACTTTCGGTCGGTCGCCAAAGCATTTCACTGTATGTTGTACCACGTATAATGTACATGTGACAAATAAACTTTGAAGTCAGTCAGGTTGATTCGCCATCATTCTGAGATTTGAACGTTAATAATTGTCTTTTTTTTTTGTTTTTTAGATCATTCCATTTCTTTTTTAAATGCCAACAGAGATTCTACATTCCTACCTGTGGTTTATGCTCACCATGTGTTTTCATTAACTTTGTGCTTTCTAGCAGACTTTTTGCACCTTTGACCTCATGTTTGTACATCTGCTGTCACACCGCGGATGGCTGGCTGAGACGCGCTCTGCATGTTTAAAATCCTTTGTAGTTCCTTGTGTGTTGTATTTTTGTTGTATGAATGTGTGTGTGTGTACCGAATATTGACTTTATAGGGAATTCAAAATCTAAACTAGCTCATGCTGACTGAGCCTCTACCGTACGCGGTTTTGGCATGACGTCCCCATGAGATAAGATACAAACGCTATAATATGCTGAATCTCTAACAGCTGCTTAAATCTGTGTTGATATGTACAGTACATTTTACACAGTACAAGGATACGAAAACATGTTTACATACATTTTGTAAATATCCTCGAGCAAATATCCGAAATATTTTGGATACTGCTAAATTAATAAATATCTGTGCACTGGTCTACAGTGATAGTGTATTCATTATGTTATATCTTTAATAATCTTCGTTATTTTGTTTAATATTAGAAGTAAAGTTCTGTCTACCATGCACCTCTCATGAGGGATTTCTTGCTTAAGTCTACCCTGCAAATCCAGGACTAGTTGCTTATTTCTAAACGTGATAGCATTTTGTCTTAGAGTAACCTCTCTCTCCCTCTCTCCGTAGTATGGCTACTATCTGCCTCCACTGAACGAGAATGAAATGGTGTACTGCAGTGTGTATTTTAAACCTCTCGGAGAGAAGCTTTTCACGTATCCTTCATAGCCGTCATACAAACAAATCAAGTTTGCTTTATCAGGTTTATCTCCAGAACTCTTTTTTTTTTCATATACACATTAGCATCGTCCAGCAAACACATTACAGTATGTCATGTCTTTATGCTAAGTGTGCATGAGTTGTCCCATTATGTTTTGAATTACTGCCCTTTCTTTCTGGCGCCAATGTCTCCAGATCAGTCTGTGCGATTATCTCATCAAAGTCTCACATTACTTCTCTGAACAATTGCTGAAAACACAAGGCTGTAAGCATATTATTTATTCGCACAGCCTTACTGAAGTTATTGTCCTCAAAATCGTTGTCTCACTTGGTGCTATTTGAGTTTGGATGGTGTCCTTAAATCGAATAGTTTAGATATCCATTGTGTTGTATTCGCATTCAGCCAGTCCAGTGTTTTCCCCGAGTGAACCTCCAGGGGGCGCTCACAGCCTTTATATCAGATCTCAGAAGCTTAATAGACAATGTTTGTGGCTTTAACGCCCAAATGACCAGCAAACCCTGCTACCATACTACCAATCTAAGCAGACCTAGCATACAGGTATGAGGTATTACTGTTCTATTAGAATCTTTGCATTCTTTATTTGCTTATTATCCATTTATTATATTGTCCAGTATAACTAGTGATACAAGTTATTAGTTATTGTTGATGGACAGTTCCAGTGTCGTGGATGTAAAAATACGAACTCATAATGTCTAGCATGAGAACATTTGCATATCGTGCGTTTCATGGAGATCACGACAGACCCATATGCAAATTTAAGATGTGTTTGTTTGATATGGTGTTTGCATATCATATACTGTACACATAGCTTAAGAGATAGATATCGCATCACCAGTTCCTTTTTACAGCCACACATTCTGTGAGGGTTTTTTTTTGTATAGCCGTTTTGAAATATGAATATTATCTTAATATTAAATATATTCATATTTAAAAAAAAAAAAAAAAGTTATCTAGAGATAATTTTTCCCAGTCATTTTTACTCATGATTGGAGACGATAAGATTATCCAATAAGTGATATTTATAAAAATAAAAAAAAAAGAAAGAAAAAAAAAGTACAAACTGTTGCACATTCATCACACAAGTTAAATAGGGTCTCTTGCAAGAGAAATCCATAACAACATCTTAGCTGGCTTTCGAGCAGAGTGAATTCCGCCATTATTTACACTGCTGTAATAGAAACCTATACAGATTGTTCATCTTTAAAAACTGTGTGTTTGTGCCAGACCTTGGCAGAATCTGCTGGCCTATGTTTGAAATTATGTGATTGTGAAATCTCTAGTCCACTACAAACACTGTGAGTGCTATAATACTTCAGAGGTGTCTTTTCTGGCCTGCACCTGACCCTGTGTTGCAAGAATTATCACCAAACATCTCTAGCATGCTCTTAGATTTGGCAGAGTGGCTTCTAGATGATGAATTACTGCTTGAATCCAGAGCATAGAGCGAAACCCCTCTCACACATAGGCGATGTTAATATACAGCATACAGTGCTTTATGAAGAAAGACTCCATGGAGAGTTTCCTGTCCAAATCTTCTGAATAATGCAAGGTGACCAACTCAAAAAGCACATTGTTGAAAATTCTCATAGATTCCAGACAGAACAATAACTGACCCAACATTAGGTCATTTCCTCTCGAAAGGGCTCCAGGTTACAGATGGAGAAAAAAAACTCAAGGAAAGGAAGCTTTATTTATGCTGGCCTAAGTCACTTTGTTGTTATTGGACTATGACAAATTAAGTGGAGCATGAAAGGAAAATCAATTTGTGTCTGTCTCTGAGAGTTAGTGCAGACGAGAAGAGCCGAAAGGACAGGGTTTTCGGTTCTCCTGGGCACTCGTGATTAATAATGGCATCTCCAGACCAACCCTGATTAGATTATGGCTCATCTAGATGAGACACGTTTAGCAGTTACACTAGCTGTTAAAACTCAGCCATGTAGGATGGTGTGAAAAATGTTAAAACAGATGTATGTTATCTTTTGACAGACCTAAAAACTCAACAAAAACATGGGTTATATCTCACTTAGCAAGCATGTGCCTGTTATTTAATTTGTAAAATTGCATGCCCCTGTATATATTACAGCCTCTTCTCTACATTTCAGGAGTCCGGAGCTTTACCTACAACCCTGACCTTTAAAAGCTGTAGCAGACCTGTGCTTACCCACCTCCCTAATGTGTTCCTTCCAGAGAGGGTGCCTCTTTTACAGTTCAAATCTTCTCCATGGCCCCTAAGCCAGCCTGTAAGTCAGAGCAACATCAGACATCCTGTTAGAACCAATGAACATCGGAATCGTCAAATCCCCAACCCCGTTGTGCAGTCATCGTATGGCCATGACACTGAGACAAGCCAGTTTCCGTCATCCTTCACGTCCTTCACATCCTTCTCCTCTTCCTCATCTGTTTCTACTAACCGATCTGTGCTTAGCAACACTCAGCCTGCTACACAGAGACCCAAACTGGTGCCTATCTTCGCAAACAAGTCACTGAGCTGTCATGTCAACATTACAAAGATTCTGGCTGAGAAAAGAACACAGAAACAAGACGTAGCATTGTGTGTTTCTACAGTGGCAGTTAAAAGAGTCTCCCGTTCTCCATTATCCTCTGGATCATCACTTTCTAGAGTGTCTCTGCCATTTTTTAAGGAACGTAAAATAGACAACAATGTCTGCACTACTGCTCGGGCACTTTTTCAGACACAACCCGCACCCACGACTGAGATTAAAAATAATGGGGTAAGCGCGACACAACTTTTTAGCATCTTACAATTATATATTAATGTGCGCAATGGGATGCTAAGGATAAATATTTTTAGGAGTTTTTTTGTCCTAACACCCTAGTGTCTTCCAAACACTACATGACGTATCAGTCATGTAAACCTTTTTGGCTCCTGTAATAACAGTCTCTTGTAATACACTGACATGTAATGCTCTTATATACATACAAACTATTATTTACTCTTATTGTTCTTATAGCATATGCATTTTTAAAGCACAAAATTCATTGTAAATATTACAGCATTTAATCATTTTACTCTTAATTTGACCATCTCAACCTGACATTATTTACTAATGTGTAACAGACAAATTACAATAGCAAGGACCTAATGAACTAGACTTAAAAGGAAGCTTTGTGAAAAATGACAGTTGTGTTATAAAACATACATTTTGTGGTTCCTATAATCAGGAGATCACAAGTTTGAATCCCAGTGCCTTATGACGTACTGTAGAATGTGCAACATTTTAAAAAGACATGATTGACTTAGTTCAGAGGACGCATGCCGTAACCATTACCCTACCGGGTTCAAATTCAAATCAAATTCAGATCTTATTTATCACATACACATACATGCAGGGAAATGTTTTTATTTTAATTCTGAAATGTTTTATGTTATGTGAAGGCTAATGTTTTACATATCCCAGCTTATGATTGGTTGGTATGACTGCATAATAGCTGTCGTATGATGTGGGAATTAGTGAAATTCATCATATTAGGGAGAAAGTCTTATTGCGAGTTAGAATCAGTCTGTTTCACAGACCCACAAAAAAAGTTCTCAAACCACAAAGATCCTGATAACAAACATCGTCATAAAATATTGAGGAACTGTCCATCTAGTTATGAACAGGATGACCTGTGTAAAGTAGGGGCATATACTGTTCTATCAAGTTTATACAGTATGTAGTTACTTGTATAATGTGTCTAAAATTAGCATTTTGCGTAATGAATACAAAAAATGACTCGTGTACAAACTAATTTTGTGTGCCTGTGTATGTGTTAAACATAATTCTGTTTGTGGGATGTGCGGGATCCCTGTGCACAATTTTAGTGTAAATGTTTGTAGAGCGTAGATTATTTCACGTTTTATCCTTTCCCAATAGCTAAGCCTTCGAATAAATATTTTAGTATGCAAGTCTTTGATGAAAACATTGAGGTCTTACATAGGCAAATGTTGTTCTTTATGTGGTTTTGTCTCAGGGTGAAGTGTTTGTGTCACACCCAAAGAAAGCCAAAGTCAACATACAAGATGTGGATGTAGTGAAGTATGCCAGAAGCAATCAGGTAATAAACAGCCTTGACCTTCTTATCTACAGGGACTGTATATCAGAACAGTAACGTGCTAGATTAAGCTAGTTACAGTATGTAACGCTTTGAACTGGCTGTAAACTGTATGTAACTAGCCTGATGAAATATATTAAGAATTCTAAAATTTACACTTTGCTTTGTCACTAAAGAAAAAAACAATTTGTTATTTTTTATTATTTTGTTCCTTCCCCAATCTCCATGAATTAGCTCCCTCATTTGTAAGAGTCAGTGCCGGTGTGTAGTGGGAACTAATTTGATTTAGCGTCCATTAGTCTATCAGACGTGCCGCTCATAAACCAAATGAATTGTCTGGCTACGTCTTTAAATGAAATCCATTACAAATCTGGCAGGTGTTCATGACCTGGATTAGAAGCCATTAAGAGGAGTGACAAGCCAATGCATCATTTGATGTGGAGGTGAAACGAGGTGCAAGTGAACAGTAACTATGTACCCTTCCTACCGGTTACTTATCTTCTTCTCATATGACACTAGATGCCTTTGGATGCTTTCATTAATTGATACTTTAATTAAAATTAACACTGGGCATTAACATGTCACTGGAATATTAACATATATCTCGCTGTCAGTAACCACGAGGCTTTGCTGTTACTGAAGTTCAACACAATTCGTTTTTTACAAGTTTTTTATTTATTTATTTATTTATTTAAAGGGGGGGACAGTGTACATTAATCAACATTCATGGGTGTAAATGTATCAAAATTAGCCCAAAGGCTAGTTCTCATTGGTAGTCCCTGTTAAATCTGCAGCGCAGCTGAACTCTTAAATCTCGTTCGATTGGCTTTAATTTAATTCATTATTTTTTTTTCTGTAATGTGTTTGTTCTATTTCGTTCATGTTTTACTACACTTACAAGGACATGTATGGTGGATGCCTCACATAATATGAGCCTGATTTATAAAAAAGTTTTTCTGTGTAAAAAAGAACACTGTATAATTGATGACCTGGTGTGTAAACTATTTTTAATTTTGTTATTTAGCATTTATGGATGGAGTCTCCAGTGCTAGCACTTTTTACACATACATTTACATTTCACTTAAAACTTCAGTTTCTGCATGACGTGGCAAGCTGCATTTTTATAATAACTTAAGAGAGACCGAATAAAACAGGGGCTAAATAGTGTGGTGTTGGGTTCAATTTTTATAGCTTTTATATCAAAAATAGATCCGTAACTAACTTGTCTTATGGATGTTGCACAACGTTGCATTTAACTAAAAAAAAAAAAAAAACACCATGTGACATTGATTATCACATGGCACATTTTATAGATGATAGAAAAATAGCATAAAAATACTTTGGTTTGTCTTCTGTAGGATAATATTCAGTTTCAGGGTATAACATCTTTTCCGTATAACACAATTTCACATCAGACACCCCATGGCTGATTATTTTATTATTACAGCATGACCTAAGATGGCTTATTCCCTGTTGATATAAAAGTCAGTGTTACAGACTAGGGGCGTATTCTTTTTCTCCCAGCTGGCAAAGATCAACGCAGCGACTCTGCAGGCCTGGCTGAAAGGTCAATGTATTGCTGTGCGTTCAAAGGACAAGAAGGAGGAGCTGATGTCAAAGGTCATGCAGTGTCTGAGTGAACCATGAGGCAGGGAGTCACCATCCAGGGAGCTCCTGCAGGTTTAGAGTTCCTCTCTCAGGTAATCCACACCAGAGCAGGAGTCTAGCCTGTAGAGCTTTAACCTTATGGCACTCACAATAAGAATATATATATATATCTATATCTATAGATATATATATATTAGCCGCCCAGGAGCCATGCTGTTTTATTTGTTTTGTTTTTCGATTGTCCGAGTTCTGCAAGCTGTTATAATAGGGTCTGCGCAGATATAACTAGACTATAGACTGAACCGTGATCTAATTTAAAAAAAAGTAATGTAATTAATTAATGTTTTGGTTTATGATGTTCTGTTCAGTACAGTTACATATAACCTTCAGTTTTGGGCAGATTGATTGTCATATTGTTATGAAAGATTTGAATAAAAATGTTTCCATAATGTGCTCTTTTCATGATTGGTCTTTCTCTTTTTGGTTTAATGTCTTTAAATATATACTACTTTTAATGAAATCTGATTTCGCTTTGTTTTGCACTAGGATCTAGCAAGATGTTTGATATCTAAAAGCACACAGAGAGTTTTATATAACTCCGAGTGCTGCATGCTTTAGAGCCAACAAAGCATTTACTGAAAGCATGACAGAAAGCTCTGATAGTGGCTCCTCTAATGTGCAAACAGAGATTGGCACAAGTTACTTTAATGGCTGATGAAGTGCGCTTTCAGAAAATCCAATGGCAGCTAGCCTTTTCAACATGTCCTACTAACCAAGAGCTAACGACTGGTACAAATCTCATTTCTAAGAGAACGACACAGAAATCAGTTAAAGGCAGTTAAAGAGTTAAACTTAGAGTTGAAGCAAAGTTTACACTGTTTTTGGTGTACCGTAATTGTGGGTTAGGGTTAACCCTTTTTGATATTTCCACCAAATTAAGCCAGACATGCTTTTTAGGAATCTTGTTCAGAATCATTTCAGGGTCTGCCAAAGTGGTTCCCAGCTGTGAAATAAAAGTCATTTCATTTTAAAATGTTTGAGATTGTATAGGAATGTCTGTGTAATTTTATATTACTAGGAAAAGTATGGTTTAAATCTTATGCAGGAAGCTGCCCTGAAGCAGGGCGCATGGACGCTGCGGCATAAGCCTGTAATTTGTTTTATCCTTACTTACTTACTTCATTTTTAGCATTTTCGGTTCATCAATAATCGCAATCGTTTGTTAAATTGTATTGAAACAACTTTTTTTTCTTTTTACCCGAGCGCCCCTCTAAAAAACACCAATGAAGGGCAAAATGTTTTTGTTCATATCTCGAGCTGTCGGAGGCTGGCGTGTGGTCTCGTCTGTCTGCTTTTTTAGAAACATCATTTAAACAGCATTCGCTACGGGGCACGCATACACATTCCTTTATTTGAAGCATGCAGAATCATGCTCCAGCTTTCCTGTTCAGAGCTCTAGGTAACTATTTAGTTGATTGCTGACCTGGCAATCATGACATTAAACCGTCACACTAATTCCTGATAATTGCTCTGTTTATTGAGGAATTATGATTTAAAGAGTGATAAAATCAAAGTAAAGACGTGAATAGAGTTTGTTGCTTTCCTTATAAAACCGGCTGCCCCCAAGAAAAAAGTACTGTTTCCAAAAACTGCTATTTTTACGGCTGAAAGGAGAAACGGTTCTAAATAATGAAATGACGTAAAATAATAATAATAATAATAATAATTTATTTCCCACATTCAGGGTATGTGAGTGAAATATTTTATACAAACTAACCGTTTAAAAACACAATTCAATGTGACGTGGAAAAAGTGTGATACATTTTTAGATTTTTAAAACAAAGACTCTTAAGATTTATATAAATTATCAATATATAAAGATAGAAAGTATACTAAAACTAAAAGTAGTAATATATATAAATCCGTTGTTATTATGTTGTAGTGTGAATGCTAGCCTAGCCTGCCTCCGTCGCGTGCTATTCATACTTGCCCTCTGACTACGTCTGTGCTCCATAGGGCGGTACTATACACCAACGGTACTGTGATGTGGTACATATTTTTCTGTACTGTCTATGACCGCATCCAGCTGCTTGGCCGAAGGGAAAAGGGTCTCTGAGTCGAATGCTTGTTAATGTTTTCAGTATCAGAGAGGCCATTTTTAATAAGGAGCAGGTGACATCTGGCTCAATTTATCCTTCTTTCTATGATCTAGCTAACTCTTTCATTAATACATGTGATGATTGCGTTTTTGGGGGGGTTTCGGCCATAAAGTTATGAACTCTGTACAACAAATCCCTTTATTCCAAAAAAACTTTTCCTCTTCATCTAAATAAGCGATCTGTTTTCATTACTACATCTCTGTTTGGCTCAGTGCACTGAAATCTACATGAATGTACTTATTGTAATATGCCTTATAAATTAATATATGGCCTCTACTTCATGGTGTTTATTCAGTTGTTGTTCTATCTGTAGATCTTTATTCAGCCTGTCTGAAAATGTGCCCAGGCTCGAAAGTGCTATTGTAAAAGTGCATTGTATAACTGTAACGTGTGAATTGGTTGAGGTTTGGAAAGTCATGCAGAGAAAGGGACAATAGAGAGGTTGTCTTCAGACTGCACTGAAGCGGAAAGAGTAGGTGGATATGGGGCGACTGCATAAAAGAGTCAAGTGTATTGAAATGGGACTCTAAGGCGTTCATTCAGGCTTCGTCAAGATTTAGCCTTTGGCATCGTAAACCGTAGCTTTAAACTAAACTCAAGAAAACAGCTTGAAGTCTTCTGGAAATGTTGTTCTAGCTCAACCATTCTGTTCTTGTCTGTAGTGGGTGGATATTTTAAATAAAACTCCTTCAAGCCTTAGCTGAGGAAGAACGGAATTTTGGATGAACATATTCATAAACTACACCCTGTCGTCCCTGCAAGGTTGTGTATCTGAAATTTTCCACAGAACAATCGCCCATGTACAACACCCGTAGATAAAGCTAGACTGATGACCACTAGCAAAATATGAAATTTGTTATGAATTCCTGATATCAGGGAGTCTGTATGATTTCCCCTGGAAACATCTGCTCACTATCACTGTGTCTGCTTTCCATTTTCGTTCGTTAGCTGCTGTCTGATTTCTTTCAGGCTAAACGTGAAGCAGAGCAGAGGAATCTGTGCAGAGAAAGAGCCGGCCATGCTGGCCATTAAGTACACTTCATCCTGCCTTATGAAGTATCATGCATGTTATGGTGATACTCCCTGGTGGTTTGCACAGGGAAGGGGTTTCTGGGGGTCAGTGCCAAGCATTAAATTGGTCCATTGTATTTACGAACTCTGTGCACTATGGCCTATATCTTAGAATGGCCTCTGTTCAGAGTGCCTTGAGAAAAGGAAATGATATCTGGATAATTTCATGGTTTTTAACCTCAAAATGGCAGATCATTAATGTCCGTTTGATTAATATATTTTTATAAAATTAGTTCGTTTCAACTGTTTATTTCATGCCACTTGATCATCAGAAAACCTGGCAATATTTTTCCTAATGGCAGGGTTCGAGATTTTGGAAAGATTTTGTTCAAAAACATTTGTTGTTCTGCTGGTTGAAAGAATCTTCACATCTCGATAGCACTCTTTATGTTCAGCACGCTAAATGTATTTATATGTATTTATATCAGGGGTCTGCAACCCGCGGCTCCTGAGCCACAAGAGGCTCTTTCATCCCTCTGCTGCGGCTCCCTGTAGACTTGGAAAATAGATAATTAATATTTAATTAAAATTTAATTACATTTTAGTTAGTTTTAAAAAATGCTATTCTAAATTCTAAGATGATGCTCTTCTAACATTAAAATAAACCGTGTTTATTTTTTTTGTCGCTCAAAATATGCGTCATAACTGCCGACTTGCAAAATCTGCGATTAAATCATGACGTAACAATGGAAGCAGACGGCATTTTTGGTTTGCTGCAGCTGGCAAGTTAAAAATTTTGATGTCATGAATACGAAGAGGACTCCATTAGACATTTATTTGAAAGTAATCTTCAACCTAGCGTCTTTTTTGTTAAGGTTCGTTAAAACTGTTCAAAATAATTTTGTTGCCTGCAGAAATAAAATCTCGTTTACTCGGTAGCAGTTCATTGATTTCAGAAATGCAACACACTACAGTTTTTTCTATACTTTCCATAAAGGTAAAAACAATATATGTAGCGTTATCCTCATTTTAGATGTCAAAAGGGTTTTGTGGCTCCCTGTGTGTTTTTTTTCTGTAGGAAACGGCTCCAAATGGCTCTTTTGTGTTTAAGGTTGCCGGCACCTGATTTATATCGTCTATGGAAGAACTAGGGCCCAAAAAACTTCATCCAATCAAAACGTGCGGGTCCGAACATTAGGATTAGGCCGTCCTACCTGCATGTTAACATATGCATTAGCATATCTCTGCTCACCCTGTTAATACAGACAGCTGCATCATCACTGGGTTTCCGCTATAAACTTGCTGTGTGTAATTATGTTTTTAAAAAGTAGCTTACATTTGTTGTTGTAATATTATGCACCTTGTACTGTAATATTTACTCACCAGTGAATTAGACGTGAGCAAATCTGATTCTCTTGTCTTGGTGTTTGAGCCTCTGCTCTGCCTGAGCGCGTTCATGTGTTTTGGAGGAGTGGCGGCTTTGGAAAGTGATTATGCAGGAAGAGCAGCTCTTTGGCTTTCAAAGCTAGCTTTCTATTGTTAGCCTCTCTGAAATCTCCTACCCTACCATTAATAGGTTAGGTTATTTTGTGTGTAGAATATATTTCTGGTTTTGTTTAACCGTCAGAGGCTATCAAAAAGAACTGTTATGTACAGGCCCTTATTGAGTATTTTTCTCATGCATATAGTGGGTTCATATAGGAATTCAGTGGTGAAGGTAAGAGGATAAATCGTGAGTTTCAACCTCCAATGAAATATTTTCCGGTTCCCAATGGTTACTGTTAATAATTTACACAACGCACATGAATACGATGTGGCTGCTGATGTTTGTCTCTTATGAACATCATAATAGTGCAATTACAGTGCAAATACAATGGTGTTTAATGCTGAATAAAATGCTTTACTCATCAAGTGTGCTGTAATGATGTTTGTTAAAGGTTAACAGAGTCATTATATTTCCATTTAACTGCCCATAACCTCAAATGAGCAAATAAACATGTCCCTTAGTCCCTTATGTAATCATAATGGCTTCCATCTGATGAGAAACAGGGTTAACCAAAGTGAATTATGCATTTTTAAAGTTTGTATCTGAAAGCTTGTTGCATTCTGAGCTCAGATTTGGAAGTGGTAGCTCAGTCCCGGCACCACTAATCTGCCACGGCTGGGCGCCTGAGCAAGACCCTTAACCCTTGACAGCTCAGTTGGATAAATATAATTAAAAAAATACGTTACTCTGAATAAGGGCGTCTGCCAAATGCTGTAAATGTAATATATCCAAGTGATGGACAATGAAGTGTCACAAGTTTACTGCAGGATGTGAAAATAAACCAGAGACCGGGTTTTCTCAGCTCGAATTTCAAATTTTGATATTAGAAATGATCTTATTTTAAGGCTAACTTATTATTATTTGAAAGTTTATTTATGATAGCGTGGGCCTTAAATGGGTCAAATAACAATATTTAATATAATAATAATTTATCTGTTTGGCAACATTTTAAAGTTTGCAGTGGAAGCATTTCAGCATGGGTTCATATCAGATCAATTTTATGCTGTGTCTTTCCTTTCTAATTTAATGGTTATGCATCTTGTCTGCCATCGGAGATTAATCTTGACAACAATTTATTGTTCGTATTCTGCCTGTGCTTCATGTATTCAGGGCTGCTCTGTAGATGAAGGTCATTGCTGTCTGGACATCAAGCCCTTTATTAGAGTTTATTTGCTTTCTCCTTGTTTGTGCTTGACACCTGGGCTGAGAAAGTGGAGAAGAAAATACTAATTCTGGCACCCAGACAAGTTGTTCTGAATGAATGGGCTTGATCTCTCCGAAAATAGAGCTGAAAACAAAAAAATGCAGTTCTGATGTGAATACTAAATACTAGATTCGCTTCCTGTGAATACTAAAGGACTTGGCACCAACAAATGGGGCTCATAGAGTCTTTTATCATGCGGAATTCTAAGAAACATTAATGTAAATATCCTTGTAATCCTTTGATTGTCATTACTGAGAAAGCCCTGTCCTCGTTTCCAATGGGAGCGATTATGAGAAATCCTTTAACTGGGAAATGCTTGTGCCTTGATTGCCCAGGTGACAAGACCTGCCGAGACAGATCTAACAGATAAGATAATCCTACCTGACAGGGCCTGGAGCACCTGACACACCTGGGCAAAAGAGAAGCCTCTGATATACTTTATGAAACATCTCGGCCTCGAGTTTCAGATGGATAACAAATGATTCAGATATAACCACAAAATGGGGATTATTTAAATTTAATGTAAATTAAAAAGATAGCACATTAAAATGGCACATAAAAAAGATAATGGTATGTTGGAACTTTGATCAGAATATCATGAGTTCAAATCCCAGTTATGTCAAGCTGCCCCTTGAGCAAGGCCCATAATCCTCAACTGCTCAGCTGTTTAAATTGGGTAAATGTAAGTCACTTTGGTTAAGGGCGTCTGCCAAATACTGTCAATGTACAAATACATTAAACAGTTGGTTCAGATGTAGGAAGACTGCTTATATTTAGTATAACCATCCTTTCATGTGTCACTGTATCAGTCTGGTCATCTTCGCCATTCCCACCAAGTACATTTCCAAATCTAGTAACAATCCCACTGAAACCATTACGACAGTTAAGTTAGAAACATCAGCATCGGGCTAATGATTCATTATTCATTGTTCTGAAAGATCATCAGATGGATATAAGAAGAGAATCCAGTTTTATCAATGCACATTCCTACCAGGAATGGACAAATCACTGAGCTTATGATTATATACTCATCTATAAGTCGAGGGCAGTTTTTTTGACCAATAATTACGAAATATGCTATGACTCATGGATACGTCGAAGGTAAAACTTGGGGCCAGTGGAAAAATGCGGCATATGCTGCTAGCGTTATTTCGCCAGCTAGTGGTCATGCTCGCGGCTCACGACAGCCACCGCTGCAACAGTGGAACGGTACCGCTAGGTGGCAGTCAGCTACAATGATGTTCAATAACTTTAAATTTAATTGAGCTGCGTTTTCATTTTGGCCTCTTATGTTTTAAAGCATGGAGCCGTGATTGAATGGACTTTATTTTCACTCTTAAGTAATCCTGTAGAGTTGTTTTCACAAAAAAAGAAAATTAAAATAGGAACCTGACGAAATGAATACGAGTTGGCAACTATACAACTGTTTTTTTTTCAGGACCCAAGTGCTGGGCTTTGTTGTCAGTCATTTTTTATTTGCAGTGATCTTCATTATTTGCTCTGCTTTTTCTGGCTGAATCATCCCTTTTAAACCATCTCATACTTTACTGTGTTTCTCTGTTCATTTCATATTGTCATCAGTCTTCAATGGAATCACCTAAAGTGGAAAAGGTGAAAAAAATGTACCGTATTTTCCGGTGTATAAGGCGACTTGAGTATAATACGACCCCCCTATTTTTCGGGTGAAAAATTGGGTTTTGTGCTATACTTGCTGTATAAGATCACCCCCCTTCCGAGACAACACCATTTGAAAAAAATTCAGAAACATAAAAAAAACCATCAGATTTGATTTAAACATGGTAATTTTAATGAAAACGGTTGACTTAATGGTAATTAAATCCTTAAAAATCCTCTTCTTTGACTACACCATTTTAAAAAAATCATAAACATAAAAAAAACATCAG
>JAOUQX010000036.1:5686562-5697503 GCA_028566295.1 Liobagrus marginatus
CAAAGAATTTCACTGTATGTTGTACTGTATGATGTGCATGTGACCAATAAACTCAACTTTAACTTTAACAACTTTAATCCCCAGTGCCACCTAGCTGCCACCATTGGGACCTTGAGATAAAAAGAATATCAATGTAAATGTCCATTGGATATTGCACACAATACCTTTTTATTAATATAACTTTTAAGAACCTTTGGAAGCTCATCAGAAGCTAAAATAAGCAGTACAAAAAGCTCCAATATGTTTTCTAGCTTGGTATTTATTATAAAATCTTTATGAAGATATATTAAATGTATAGCAATATTTTTCTTATATCATATATTGTATAGAGTCTTTTCTTCACACAATATCATGGAGAGAACCATCAGCCCTGAACATGGAAGCATTAGGCTTCAAATGTGTTAAATGACTCAAATGCTGCAAATGTAATGAAATAATTAATTAAGAATGTTATTTGATATTTATAATAAATAAAAAAAACAATTGAATGAATAATTAAATTTATTATGACCAATACGCAGTTGGTCTGTCGCGCAGTGTAGTGTATTAACAGGAAGGTTTGGTTGCTAAGCAACATGACAGACATGAACAGTACAGCAGCCATGGCGTAACGTTTAGTGGTTTCAAATCTGGTAAATTCCTACAGAATTCAGCTGTGATTCGGTTACAAGAGTTTATAATGCTAATGCTTTATAATGCTAACACAGCTTAGCCAGGCATATTTTAGTAAGCAAATGAAAGCAGTCAGTGTAAAAAGCAGCTGTCGCTTTAAACTCTGCAACAAAACAAAAAAGCGAATGTAGTAATGTTAGTAATGAGAGATGTAGATTAATGAGGTATTTGAACTCTTTAGCTTTTCAATAGATTCTTTTATATCCTCTGGGCAGAGTTTTCAAATAGTGAACACCAGACGAATTTATCTTTCAGCACGACTTCCTGATTTATTCATCCGTGGCATCCAAAGACCATATCATTGCTTTTTTCCATTCTGTGTTAATTGAAGCATATTGGCATTTTACTTACTTTGTAATGTGAAAAAGGATGGTAAGCCTGAACGAATAGAATAATGAACTTATGGTTACTCAAGTCTCAAAAACACTAACGCTGCCTGTTCTGTTATTTATCTATTTAATCTTCGCATTCGAGTTACGAGTCTCAAAACAGCACTCGTAAAGTCCACCGGGCTTCTTAACACGTCACGCGACATCGTGAAGGTTCCATTCCAGTCCAGCTTAAGGCATTTTCTCGTTACTCTACCCTGCCTGGTTTACTTCATCTTGATGCTTACAGCTGTTTTTTAAAGATGTTCTGTGTGTTTCAGTAGAGAACGACTACTGCAATTATGTGATCAGTTTACCAACATCTGCTTGCAATTTGATCGGTTTAGTTTTGTGGTCTAAGGCAAATCTTTGGACATCAATAGCGCAGCTTCCAAAACGAGCTTGTGTTTGTATTTGGTTCAAAATTTTTGTTCTCTGCTGTTTATGGACTCTAAAATACTAATTATTTTATGACAGATTGTGGGAATCAGATAAATTGTTAAATCGCAAGGAATTTTAATAGGGATTTTTTTTTGTAGTTAACTGTTTTTACTCCTTTTTTTCATGATCAACTGCCTTTTTTGTGTGTGTGTGTGTGTGTGTGTGTGTGTGTGTGTGTGTGTGTGTGTGTAATGGTTATTATATATATATATATATAATTTGTAGATTTCCGTTTTGCTAAATCAAACTTTTAAAAAACTACTGGTATTTAGCAGCAAGCCGAAGATTTTAGAATATTTCATGGTTTGATGCTTGATGGAAAGTTATCTTGAATTTCACTTTCCAGTTACTATTACATGCCTTTGGCAAGCTATATATGATCACTTTAACTGTGTAGAGTTTGGAGACAGTAAAAAAAAAAACAGTCAATTCAGTTCAGTAAATTATTTATGGAACAAAAGGCGGTTAATCATTTGAGTATATGTAACACGGGATTAGTGTGTCGGTGGCCTGTTCTCCGTCATGCTTGGAGAAAGTTGATTACAAATTTCTGATTAGGTCAACCAATTGCCACTGATGGTTACAAAAAAAATAAAAACCTATCGTGTTTTCTGAAGGACAGTCCACCAATCCCTGTCCTGTTTGTTTTTGTACACTCTGTACCTGAAGATCAAATCCAGATGCGTGCGCTGCATCAAACACACACACACACCCACACACACACACACACACACACACACACACACACACACACACATAATTCACTGAGCTGAAATTAGAGACAAATCTGCAAAGTTCACCTGCCGGTAAAATATTTGAAGGCCTCTGCTACTCTGCTCTTGTTCTGTAACACGTTTTGCCTTTGCCCCATGCTAATGTTTAGTCTGTCCTTTCTGACCCTGGTTGAGCTGACAGCTAGAGACCCAAATGGAACGTGATCTCCTTGAGTCAGGGTTTGTTTGTAAAAGATGAACGTTAAGATGAAGGAATCTTCTAAATTCTTCCGCTGCACTTCAGTGATGGGAAACAAATGTTGGTTTGATCCTGGAGTTTGTCTGCTAGGTGCTGATATGGAACTCTTAAACAACGGACAGATGACCGGCAGCTGTTGGTGTGTGATGCGGAATCACACAAGAAGAACACGGTCAGAGGTTCTTTTAATGACCTTTGCAAATGTACATCAACATTTTTTTTTATACAAATGTGTTATTTACAATGCGTCCAGTATTTTATTTCAAAAATGATGTTTTAAAATTGAATCGCTGCTATAATAACTAATAATTGTTTAACTACTATGACATCTAAAACTGCACAGTGTGACTACAGTCCAAAGGTAAACCAGCTAGACGTAATACAATTTAAACGACATGAGATCAATCTAAATATTTTAACACTACCCCTCACCATCTTCATGTGACCTCTCAGAAGTTGAGTGCCGTATGAATGCGTCGTTTTGCGTGTTCTTCCTTTCGGCTCTGGTGGTTAGCCGAGTCCTCCTGGACAAGCTGCGTGAGGAGGCCCTGAAGGTGCAACCTTATGTTCTGGGCATGCTGTGCGTCCTCTCCACCCTCTGTCTCTGCACAATCCTGCACCGCTTGCTGGAGCTTCACCTGAAGGGGGCGCCCCGCTTTTTCCCCCAGCAGCGTGGGAGAGAACCATAAACGGAAGATCTTCTCACAGATCACCTGTACTTGAAGAGAGAGAGAGAGAGAGAGAGAGAGAGACAGAGAGAGAGAGAGACAGAGAGAGCTGATGTAGAGTTGACCATCATCAAGGCCAAACAGAAGGCTGGAAGGGGAAACAGCCATTATGCATGTGACCTCCTGGTCTTATTTCATGGCCCTGATCACAATCATCTGTCATATTCTTATTTCATGTGGGTTGAAGGACACAGGAACAGGAGGTATGCTCATCTCCTTAACCTGGCATCCTGGACAACACAAAGCTCCTCTTGTTCTGAGTGGCAGGAAGGACAATAGGATGGCAGAGGTCATGTGTTGGTGTGATAAGTGATCAGCGATGGAGAGATGGCCTCTGACTGAGGAATGGAGTTGGACTTGGTTTCATTTCGCTCACTTGTCTGTTAGCTGGTCTCCTTAAAAGGGGGCTTGGACTGACAACAGGTGATGATTTAGATTTTTATCATGAAGGGATGAAAGCGAAGATGTGATAAAGCTTGTTTAAATCATATGGATTCATTAAAATGTAGTGTCTGTTTCAGAATTTTTATTTATGCGCATGGCTTTTTAAATTCAATTATATAACTAGTATACGGAGTCATTTTATAAATCATTGTTCCTCATAGGTATTGTCTTGCTTAGGACCACAATTTAAAGTCATCTTTGTTTCTCTTGGCCACAAAGGTTTCTTATTTCAACACTAAGTGATTTTTTTTGAACACATAATGATGGTAGGCTCCAGCCCACTATTTTCAGCCTTATCACAAACTTAACATTCCGTACATTGTTCACAGTAACGCTCGAGACTGAAGATTGGCCTCATTCCCCCATGCCCATTCTGCCGTGCAGAAGGAGTTATTGATATTTTTTGGAACATTCAAGACCTCCTTTATCATGTATCTTGAGCCAAACCTGGATTATTTGAGAAAATGATGGATTGTCTTCACAGTAACTTCCAAAATCCCAGGAGAAACAAAGGCAGAACACCGTAAAGTCATTTTTACTCAGTTCCACACTTTAGAGAGATAAGGTCTTTTTCCTTTGTAGGGCAGCATTATTACAACAGCCTTTTTCTGTAAAGCACCTGAGCATTTTGCACAAATTAGCAAATATTATAACTACAATATTCCAAATTCTTTGCTAACAACGAAAAGTTCAGTTGTAACTAAACTCCATTATTCTTATTATTTTTATTATTAGTATTATTATCAACTAAAATAAAAAGTCATTTTAAATAAGAACTAATTCATAAGACATTAACGCAGTGCCCTTACCTGAAGATTGCTGTTTCTGCGTTTTGAGCCGCACTTGTTTTTCTTTGTGTTACATTTGGACATACAGTCGAAGAAATTGCAGTCGTTGTCATTTGTGCAGTTTTGCTCAAGAATGTCCTGCATTTTTGGCTCAAAGAATGCCATGTCCACGTCTATAGCTGCCACCTGCCAAACGTAAATGTAGTATTTTAATAAAAAATGTTGTAAATCTGTTTGCTTACTTATTTATTTTATTTGTCTACAATTTAACCAGGTTTGGATCTCAGGGTAGATCCGGATACTGTCAAAATCTACATTCTGTATTGTATTCCAATTCATTCAAGGCAACTGTTGGATAATACCTAAAGTATTCAGAATAATAATATGAAACATAAACTGGACATTGAAGCATTTTAAATCTAACGGAGTTTATATTTGCTGTGTTTTCATTCAAGTTAAAGCTTTGGCTCAATGCTTGCGATTCTACTGTGCAGAACTGTGTTTACTTTGTAACTGTGTATTATATTTAATAAGTCTAGCCTTTAACATATGTTTTGTTTAAATCGAACCCACTTAAAACCTGCAGTTTTGGCAGCGCACTATAATAAAAATAACCCACGTCTCTGACGGCGCTCAGGTGAGGAGTGAGAATAGCTGGATTTTTTGTATCAAAACCAAGTTGAAACTTTTTGGGCTGAAGTTAAACCTTGTTTATGTTAAACTTGCAGTTTTAATCCCGATGCTACACGAAGATCCTGCACATATGTTTACATAAGTCAGCTTTAATCATTTAACTTGCTTGGATTTGTAATTTATAATAATCTGACATTTGTATAAAAATAGAAAACCGACATTCTTTTTTTTTTTTTTACATTTGTTTTTATCTTTATTTTATCAAAGTTAATGTTTTGAACATTTTAAAAGTTAAACTGAGGGTCCTTACTTGTTCTTAAGTCCTAAATCTAGGGGATAAACAGGATTAAAGCTGTAAATAAAGTTTCCTATTACACTGAAATCCTGATTGCTTTTTTTAAAAAGTCGTGTTTGGGAGTTGTGAGTATAATTGTTAGGTTTTAAAATGAATAACATTTATCATCCTATCATAAAACATATAATTATTTTTTGTATGGGGGGGAAACAAATGTGCATACTAAACTGGCTTATTGATCGTTTTCCAAGCACGTCTCAGCGTGTTTACTATAAATGAGTGCACTCCGATCTTTTTTATTTGTTGTGATTTAGAGTGATTAAGTGGATCCATTTGTTTCAGAGAAAGCAGCTGAGGCTGCGGGCGGATCTAAATTTCGTGACCTTCCCTTGTTTGTAGAAGGTTTTATTGTTTCCTTTAGAGCAGCATGCTGGCCTTAAGCACAGCCTAATGACAGATTTACTCGGCTTTCCGAACAGAGCCTTCTGTAATTTTGAGTTGTTTTCCTGAATGCGATCTAAAGATACTTTAAAGGAAATACTCACCGTCAAGTCCTTCCTGATGGCAAAGTTCTCGGGTTTGATATCGCAAAGGTGCAAGTGATGAGAAAAGTCATTCTCAAAGTGCTCCACCATGTCCAAGAAGCTTAGGGCAACTCGAGGTACCATGTCTATCTCAGTTATTGTCCGTCCTTCTCTACTTTTTGGGCTCTGAGAGAACTCCTCCAGCGAGAAGATATTTTGGTCCCATGCGTGACCAGCAGCAAGATATTCCACTGCATAAAAATGACCACAGGAGCCCAGCACCTTGGCCACATGGTCTGTCAGGTCCTGCATCACACGCAGAAAGGCATATTCCTCCTGTTGAAGCAGAGCCCAAAGCGAGGCTAGCTCAGCCCGTGAGTACACCTGTGACTTATTTTTCAGTTTCTGTTCCCAAAGCCTTGGTAGAGTCAGGTTACTCCCAGCCTCCAGGCCCAACAAGTTCTTAATCTGCAAAGTTGCATAAAACACCACATCCAGGGGTGAGAGCTCCTCCTCAGTCCCCAAGTCTCCTGCTGTGTCCTGGTACTCCAGCAGAGCCAAAGCTTCGTATGAAGAGAAATTCTCCAACTTGGATTTGAGGACAACCGGCACACCTCGCCAAATCGCTGCCATGACCTTCTTTCCATTCTCGTAGTAGAGGCAGCGCTTGTATTCCACATGGCCGCCAACACAAAGGTCTTCACACAAGTCACCTGTTACTGCACCTTGCTGGTATTCTTCACACTGCAACACAGAGCACAGTTCAGTTCCATCCGAAACCCAACAACCCTTTTCTGTGAGAAACTTTTTCAATTAATAATATCAATGTTCTGAAAAAAAAAATCTGGAAAAGAGGTTGTAACTCTGTAAACAGTCACATCATGTTATAATGCGTTTGAATGGCATTTGTCATGAACATTACTAAAAATGTTTTGCTAACATAATGCATAATTATAACATTACTAAGTGAACCCAGCCGTTTTTGTATAGTGCACTGAGACATGCTTTAAAAATAATTAAGCTACAGATATTAGCAAAAGATCTCAAATATTTAGTCCAGCGTCTGTCAACAGTTTATAAATGCTTTATAACATGATGGTGCATTTATAGTTCAGTAGTTAATAAATCATGATTATGCATTTTCATGAATAATTCTATCAAGGTGTATATTTTCGTACCGAATATATATCATGGTTTTCATTGTATTTTTTTCCTGGAACGACGATGTAATGCTGAGTTAACATTGTTAATAATGCTGAATTCAATGCAATGCAATCGTTTAGTAAAAGTCTTCCAACTAAATTCTTCTTTTCTATTTACAGTAAATTCTTTAAATGGGTAACCCTATATCTATAGCATATGTTAGTTTTCACAAGACAAAAGAAGCACCATGATATCAGTATAAAGAACATTGCAAAGCTGTTTATTTTGTGTGTTTTGTGGGGAATGTTCTTTAATAGTAAAACGTAAAGAATACACTGTTTGAAAAACACTTACTATACTATACTTACTTTACTTAATATATATTTGTGTGTGTGTGTGTGTGTGTGTGTAAATATTTCTCTTTAAAGACATCAGTGATTGGTATAGCTGACAGGTACACGTTCCCGTGCCTGTGAGAGCTGTAAGGTTATTTATATATATAAATATAATATATACCGGTGTGTGTATATACTGTATATACAGTAAGAAATATTCACAAATGATTGCATTTTCCTTACTTTGTATCTAGTGATATTATCGCTCATTCTTAGAATAAGTCAAGGTAAAGGTGTTGCTATGAAATCTGTAGAATTGTTTATTTATTTATTTATTTAAAAAGCTTCTGTTTTGCTGTTCATGTGAATGAACAGTGTGTTTGACTATGTTTGCTGCAATTCCTTTAAATACTGTAACCACTAGAAGAAACAATATAGCATAATTATTATTATATTATTATTATTATTATTATAGTATATATTATTATTATTTTTACAGCTTCTTTTAATGCTAGAATCATTTCTCTAAACATGAACGTCAGATTGTCGGGTTTGGGCAAATGAATTGGGTCGTTTTTCTAACTGGATAAAGTTCCAACATTTATATACATTTATATTAAGAAACTTCGGGCCAAGGCTCAATCCGGTCATGTAATGTTGACTTATTTGTAATAGCAGTATCATAACTTAATCATCATGTATCAAAATTGTATGTTTCTCTCGCATGCTTCATTGCCTTGAGTGCAACACAACTATAAGATGACTTCTGACGTACTCCAAACCTTTATAGTACTCTACAGTACAGTACTTAATACAGTATACATTGGTAATACATTAACTACCGTAATCAATAGATAGTGGTTATAATTTGTGTGATGTGATGTGCTTGTTGAACTTAACAGGCATAACTTGCTTTAAAGCCTCCATTTATTTGCGTAAGGAAACTTTGTCGTCGCCGTGGCCACCGATTTACCGCTTTCGGTCTAGGCTTTTTCTGACTCGGACTGGACGTCTGCCACTTACCACAAATCCATTCGAATTCCCGAGATTTCTTAGCCTTGCATCATATAGGTCAGCTGCTGTTTTTAGCTTCTGCGTCTACATGTAAACTTTCCCATCGTTTGGTTGGATGATGTCCAAATATACCCTAAAGATGATGTCTTTAATTACATGGTTCAACAGCTGTCACATGTATACACACTGGTAGACGGATTGTGTAGTACAGGTTTCAAGACACTGAGCATGTAGGCTTCCAGCACGGAACGAATAGTATTTCCACGTTAAAGGTTTTAGCAGCTGAAACCTGTATTATGCATGCAGACATAATTAACCCCCAGACATTTGAACAGCACTTAGTACAGCTGTAGTCACACAGCAGTAATAAAGCATTCAAGATCACATTTGAATCCCCGCATGAGGATTTTGATTACTCTGGACATGATTGTTAAATATGTTTGCATTGGCTTGATGGTTTCTTACTCTGAAAAACGAACCTGATGCTAATATCAAACATGTTTGGACTTTGGTGTTTTTGCCAAAGCAAAGCAGAGTGTTTTATATCACTTTTTGTAATCTGCCTTAATGGCAGAAGACATCTTATTTTTTGTCTGTAAAAACAGATTTAGATAGATAGATAGATATATTTTAAAAATAGTTTCTAGATATATACTGTACATATATTTCGCAGCATAAAATTATATCACTTATCTAATCATTTTAGGGTACTTTGTATCTAGTTAAATGTGCAAATATGACACTGGTTGTAACCATAGCAACTATAAGAGCAGCTGGGTTCGTTTTTTTTTTCTTTTTCTTTAACCTTTATATGAACTTGGTGTGTAATTATAAAATAACATTTAAAAATAGGCTGAAAAAAAAAGTACTCAAATTCTGCATTCAAAGACCATGAACATCTCAGTCTCGGCGTATGTGTGTGCGTGTGTTCTTGATTTCATGATTTATGAGGAAATCAATTTGTTACACTGGTATTACAACATAAGCATGTTTTATGGGGACATTAGATGAGTCCCCATAAATAAAATAGCTTTAAAATCATACTAAACAACTGTTTTATGAAAAGTATAAAAATGCAGAATGTTTTGTGTGATGATGGAATGTCCTCACTAAGATAGCATAACCTATGTGAGAATCACTCAGGGCTCAACCATGAACCTCGGTACGGCAACATTCCCGATAGTAAACTCAAAGCACAGTTCTACAGAACATATTATTATTTAGAATTATAACTTATTGCATTTATTATATACTATATATTATAGTGTAATAATCTTATGTTTTTTAGTTCCATCGAATACAAAAGAAGGCTTATCTGTAGGTTTTTTGTACCACATATATAGGAAGTGAAACTTTTATGGAATTTAACAATAAGTGCTTTCATTCATGAATCTATCGCTGGCTCTAGCAGAGGTTTGGACATTTTAAGGCTGTAGTTGTGAATATAAATAATATTGCATGTGTTTATTGTAGCTCAGCAACTGTATGCACATACAAGCCAGCAAATAAATGATGTATCTTCAAGTCAGGTTGTACCGAAGGCCAAGAACTTTATTTTATTATTCTTTTCTTTTCTTTTTTTCTAATAGTTAAAGTAAACCCTTCTCAGGTTACCCATACAGAAATACAGCTTGAATAACATAATATATTTTTTGTTTAGCACACTATTATATAATTTGTATATATATCCAAATAAATTATTCATGATCCCATTCATGAGTAACTTTTTGTTTTTTACGCGAGTCTTCATGAACCATCTGTGCTTGATCACTGTGCTGGAGTGTAAATAGGAAAAGGAGTGAGAGCCTGTGGCAGAGAACCTTTAACGGCACCGTTAACGACTCTCCTTGCTATTTCATTAACGCTGGCCGAGAATCGACCGGTTGCTTAGGTGGCAGGTGCGAATGCTGATTAAAAAACGACGCGTGTTGAAGCAATAATTGGAAATTACATTTGGTAATAAAATTAAACACTGAATGCTGTCTCGTGTGGTTCTTAGCCGAACTCGGTGTTCTTTAAATTTATGCGAGCTCATTATAAAAGACAGATTGAAATGATCTACACGTAATTAAAGACAAATGTTTGTACTTTAGATTCAAAAGCTTTAAGCAAGCGAGTCTGACTTTTAAAAGCAAAATGTCGTTCTTTTTTTTTTTTTTTTTTTTCTTTTTTTGGTGTTCTGTCTTTCAGTTTTATCATCTGATACGACGAACATGTTGCCCCAAACACTTCAGTTGAGTCATAAAGCAAAGTTCCCAACAGGCGTATTACAGTACATGCTGAAACAAGCTGAGCTCAACTCCTGTCTCGGCTCTGTCTCTCTCAGGACGTCTTCATGGCACAAGATCTGCTTCATTTCACCCCGGTGAACCATGGCAGTATTTTGACAATGCCGTTATTGTGTGTCACATACCACATCAAGTTTTTTCCTTTCTGTCACAGATGTGGTCTTTATCAATTTTCAGGTTAGATAAGGTTGTGCCTTATTTAAAAAGACACTTTAAGTGTTGCTGTGCATATTTAAAGCTTGGCTACTTTCTGCAGGTGTAGATGGACTGGATTGGATTAACTAGACTATTATATA
>JAOUQX010000036.1:5757079-5768769 GCA_028566295.1 Liobagrus marginatus
CCAAAGATTTTCACTATATGCTGTGTTGCACAATGTATATGTGACCAATAAACTTGAACTTGAACTTGAACTTGAATGATACCAGCACTTTCAGTAAGTGCGTTTTGGTGTAATTAGCTCAATGAGCAATTTGCGTTTTATTAAATGCAGGAATGTTTGATGGATAGACTTATAGACTCAGGAATGTTACAAGCTTGTTTCTCCACCTTTCTGCTCGACATTTTGTTGGATTTCCACACTTAATTCTGTAGTCAAATCCCTATCAAACGTAAAAATGTAGCAATTGTATAAATATTGTTGAGCAGCTATATTGAAGAATGCTGTATTTGTTTATATAAGTGCATTTACACACACACACACACACATTGTGTTCTTATACAACCTGAGCAGCTGGGGGTTAAGGGCCTTGCTCAGGGGCCCAGCAGTAGCAGCTTGGTGGTGCCGGAATTCAAAACGATGATCTGATTAGCAGGCCAACACCTTAACCACTGAGCTACCACTTCCCCCCACACATGTAGGCACAAATAGGTGTGTGTCCGTACGTGCGCGCGTGCCTAAGCCAGTGTATTGTTCGCAGAAGTAATGGTCTGATTGCATGGCAAAGAAAGACTGGCATTCTCATTGTGGGCTGCAGCGGGTAGTGTGTCTCTGATCATCAGCCACTTTATCCACATCCAGTGTCCCCCTCACCTCCCAAATGCCGTTTGTTTCTTATTACTGAGTAGAGCAGACAGAGAGATAAGTAAGAGGTGGGAATAAATAACCCAGTGGCATTTTAAGTTCTAGAAAGCAACCGCTAGAGAGTTGAAGATGGAAGCTGCATAGCTCCGCTCTCTAATCTCTTATTGATCTCCTCTTAGGGAATGAAGGGTGTCTCAGTCCTGCTAAGGCTCAGAAAGTCTCCTCTATTGATCCGTGCTGTCAGAACGCTCAGAAAGAACTCCTGCATCCCAGGACGGCTCTGGCCAGACACGCCGGCTCTTTACACGCTCCCTGCATCTCCTCGCCGTCTCGTGCTGCTTTTATCTCGCGCACACATCCGGACGCTTCCCGCTAACTATTAACTACCAAACGTCTCGATTTTCTGTCAGATACGTAAACACTCATAACGCCTAAGATTTTTGTTTCGTGCATTAAAGATGATGATCTAGATGCCATTTATCAGTGTTTATGCGACACATGTTGAATATTTCAGTACGTACTCTAACAGGTGAGTTAGTTCTTGTTTTATTCACCATGTGTGAGGCAACACCATGAAGAGTAGCAGTCATGCAGGCTTGGAATGCTTTGACGCGTATTATTTATTTCTCATGTAACATGTAATCCAAGTGCCTAGTTTTCTTGTTTGTAAACAAAAGTTGAGCTCAAAAGTTGTGCAGTAAAAGCAACCTCCTTATCACCAGAGTTAAAGCAGCTTTTATTTTATCATTAATACTGTTGGTAATAAATCAACGTTAGTTTAGAGCAAAGCTCCCTTAGATATTTGAACATAGCCTTTACATTTCAGTTTCAGAACATTTCGCTCATTCGTGTACTACGAGGTATCTTGACCGATGATGCTTAACGTGTCACTACGTTTTCTTCGCGGAAGCTTTGTGCAAGCGCTAATAAAATGTTTCAACTTGTCAATATTTCATGGCTGTTACTTGAGACAAGTAGCCGTGTAATAAGCCGGATAATATAGATCATCATGTACTTTATCCCTTACTTAGTCTCAGCTTTAGCTGCCATGCCCATGCTGACGGTTTCAGATCATTTAAAAAGTCACTCCTACCAGTTGGATTCTGCATGACGCCGATCAAAACAAACTTGAAATGATTGCCTTACATGCAGGTTAGACGCTCTCTTATCTCGCCGGATTTTCTTTGCAGGACGTTCTGGGTTTGTAGAAGTATTCGTATTAGCTGTTATTATGCAGTGCTTTTTTTTTTTGGTAAAATCAGTGTAAACGGAGCCCGGTTCAGGCAGTTTTAAAGTAATTGTTTTAAATGGTACTAAACTACACATTGCTTCTTTTCCTGCTTCGTTTGGTTGTTTTCATGTTCATTCATTCATTAACCGTAATCTATATGTCTGTCTATCTGTTAATCTAGCGATCTCTCTGAAGGATCGATCTGTCTGTCTGTTTATCGATCTATCTGTCCATCTATACATTTACACGCTTTAGTTTTATGCTGCAAGACTCCAAAAATCAATACAATTTTCAATCTATACTAATAATTCTACCTTGCTTTCAGAATCTCATGCTTACACTTCAATCTCACCTTTACCACAAAGTTTATTGCTCTTTTTGACCTAAAGTTGTCTGTATTTATTTGGTTATATAAAGTTCCTATTAAACAAGCTAACAGCTAATCAGCCTTTTAATAGTCTTCATTGCAGCAGCAAACAAAAAGTGCTTCTAAATTTACTCAGGCCTGTAATTAAAGTATTCATCTACGTTTTCTCGCCAGTTCCCCGAATCTTTAATGCACATTCCCTGAACTATACTATGTGCATATGTAAAGACATTTTGAATAACATGGTATATTCCTATCCAGATTAGGCATCCTCTATTTTGGTATTCCGATCATGCTCTGCTCGGAGCCCTCAATAAGCCGTACAGGTACACCCTCACTTTGAGCCACACTGTCACCACGCCGCCGTGTCACAGTCATTGTGCCAAAGGTGATCCGTTGTGTCACCCCGTTTTCCTGTCTGAGACCTGGGGGTGGAGGGCATAGGGGAAGAGCGCCTGTCTCTGAGTTAGAGGATCTGTCGGACCCACGAGAGGTGGTGATGTGCGGGTGTGAGTTTGGGGTGACTTTGACGTTAACAAGGCTGTGGATGAGAGAGAGGGAGTGAGAAGGATTAGCATAGCGACATGTATATGTATTGATTAAGATGAAAAGCATGTTCAGGAAACTGAAATAAATAATGGGGACAGTGGCATCAGAGATGAACTATAAAATTATCATGTCATGTCCATTAGCATTTTTGAGGATATAAATGAATGCTGTCGTTTGAAATATTTACCGCATTTAAACCATTGTATTAGACAGAATAAGGGTACTGTATGCCTTCTGAGATCGAAGGAACGCTATTTTAACTCCTGCTCTGCAGCCATCCCTGTGCACCTGCCTGAAAACCTCCATAGTTAGTCATTAACATAAGGCATACAGTATTTAAGCCCACCGGATTTCACCCTCAATCCCTAATCTCTCTGAACTGCCAACCTATAGCCCCATGTGGCCCAATTTACCAAGAACCAAGAGTTCAGAAGGATCCAGTCCGCAAACATTCCACCCCTGGGTGCTGGGCTCATTATAGATGAGCCGTGTTTTCCAAAAAGGGTCGTCTGATGAAAGAAACAATATTTAGAGCCATTGTTGTGTGCTTATTAGATGCTATGGGAAACTCATTTTAATGCTCGTGTTCTGTTTGTGCCTCAGTGATCCAACCTGTATGCTTCATCGATTTGTATTTTTTTGCCTTCATCTTCATCGTTTAAATCCAAACGCGCGCACACGCACGATTTGAGTAAACAAAGCGTTCGCACCTGTCTTTGATGAACGGCGTCCGCCGTATTCCCATGCACCCGCTGGCTGTTCCATTAGAGCAAATAGTGCATCATCATGTGCATTAGTTCAGGCGTATTGTGTTAGTGTGCGCCACATAAAACGCTGTTATCATCACTGTACACTCAGCCCTAGCTTTGTTATTGTACGGTAGCTTAATTACAGTACACGTACATACACACAGTCAGAAAGTGAAAGCAGTCGCGTTGTTGTGGCTGTGAACTCCTCCGAGGGCTGGTTTTTAAATGAACTTGTTATGGTAGTGAAGAGGTGGCCCACTGAGGCTAAGGCACATAGTGCTTTGTTGCACATCGCCGAAGCCGTGCCTCTGTTTTTATATGCATCTCTTTCAGACACACACACTGGATTCAAGCAGCCCCCATAAGGTGAGAATTGCTGTAGTGTAAGGTTGCACTGCTGTTGGGGAGAATTGCATCAGAAATCCTGATCCTGTCAGAAGTTCACAGCAGGAGTTTCTAATGAACACACTTTTGGACGTTGATGCTCACAGAACGTGATTGGTAGATGAACAGTACCGTATATTTCTGATGTACACTGTTAAAAGAAGTTCTGCCTGAGTACAAGCAACCTAACATGCATGACATGTTAAAGCAGTCTCAGACAGCCTACCCAGAAAGATCTCATTTATGAGAGGTCGTACCTTTATTTCCGGGATGTAGACGCCAGTTACTACAATAACCAGCCAACAACAAGCCTAAAACAATGTCACATGATAAATCAAACAATCCTTTCCTGTGATTATGCCTTTTGCAGGGATATATTACACACACATTGCTTACCACACCTCTGTAAGGTTTAAGTAAAGTCCATACCACCAATGGACCAGTGATCAGGTCTCTGGTCCATTCCCGATTTCCCAAAAATCATTCACTGAGGCAAAAATTTTGACTAAAGCCGTTCTTATAGTGTTGGTCATCTTTTGGTCTGCCTGTACTGCTCCAGTGACCACTGAGTGAGCTTTAGGAACTGCTGACTGAGTGTACGTTAGGAGATGAGTTTGACTGACATGTCGCAAAGACGTGACACATGATGTCTTAACTTATGACTGTCTCTCACTGTGTCCTGTTTATTTCCTATGATGTTCAATTACATACATGCTGTGCCGTGTTTGTCTTGTGTGTGTGTGCTTAGACAAAGCACACACTGTGTCGTGTTTATCTCGTAAAAGCCCGGACCACAGACACGCTCTGCCTTGATTTGCCACATGCTAGCTCCAGCACAGCCTCTGGTCCTCTTCACTTCGTCTGCTAAGCAATCACGCTGAGATGATGCTTGTGCAAATTCATAGGTCTTTTCACCACATTCTGCTCTGTACTCACTCTAAACACAACAAAATCTTCCCATACAAGCGCTCTTGATGTTACATTTGGTTCTCAGCAGGAGTGTAAGCTAAGCCATGTTGTGCGTTGTGTTTGAAAAATGTGTGAGGAAGTTCATTTTGAACCCCTGGGCCTTTCCTCACATCGTCTTCTCCATGTGTTTGACGAACCTCCAGCTCGTCTGGAATGACTAGAAGCAGGGAGACCTGGAAGAGTTTTGCACTTGCCTGAACTTTAATTAGTTTTAGCTGTCTGTGTTTCAGTTAGGACCAAAGTGGAGCAGTCATACACTTAAGTAAATAGTTTGCATTTTTATTTGAATGCGCTGGTGCCCTCGGTTCCTGTCTGCCTTAATAAATGTGTCCTTTTCTCAGTACCTCAAAACCCTGGTGAGGAAGAAGTGTCCCCAGTATCTGTAAACCTTGGTGAAGAAAACGTATCGTCAGTATTTGTAAACCCTTCTTAGGAAGATGAGTCTTCAGTTTCTGTATATCCTGGTTAAGGAGTGTTTTCTGTTTTTTGTAATAAGCTCAAGTGTGTGTTTGTATTCACTCAGATCATTTATCACAGATGCCTTAACTTATCTGTGATTCATTTGACTAACTCGCAATAGGATAGCATGATGGCAGTGTAAACACACACATTGTATTTTGCATTGCACAGCAAGAGTGAATGTACAGCTAGGTGTTAGGAATTAAACGTACATGGTATAGAGGTGTGATCATCCTAAGCATCTTCTGGGTAACGTGAACCTTCGAGAGCGAAAATACCAGAGCTACCTCCCAGCATGCTTTATAAACAGAATGATACAGAGGAGATGCTATTGCAATTTCATTTCCTTTCGAATCCTAATTAAACATTGGCTGTTTACATGGCAAATGTGTAAACAAATATTATAACGTTTTAATAAAACCTGTTGCCAGACAACTCGATAATCTCCTTTTGTAAAATATTTAACCGGAGTGCTCTTGCTGTTTCCCTCAGTGTTTCCAAACAGCATCTATTCAGTCACTCCCTAGTTTTCAGTCACTGTATTATGTTCTTAATGCGCCTTTAACCCTGCACTAACAGGGTTTATAACTTTACGGTCCTCAGCGGTTTGTGATTCGTACTTGGCTGTGATGATTGGTTTGACTGTCATTTAGAAATGACGCTATTTAGCACAAAGTGATAAGTGTAGGTCTTTGAAGCAAACTTAATCAAGATCTTTGAAATAGGCTGAAAGCCGTAAGTGCTTGTTACTTCTCATAAATGTGAATGCGGGAAAGAGCGAGCTTCTTTTTTTCAGACAGTAGGGGGAGCTCTGCTGTTAGGTTTCAGTTACATTTTCCTTGGCTCAAATCAATGTTCAGTGATCAAACTTTTACCAAATTTGGACTGACTAGTTCTATCTCTTATAGCACTGTGCAGGTGTAAGTTTTGTTTCTTAAAGTTATTTATGTTGACATGTATGTGTGTGTATGTGTAGGCATGGCGTAGGTGTTTTTATAATGATGTGTACAAGTTTCAAAGCATTGTTAAAGCTCAGGTTTTCCTGGCTCTTGTGCTTGTGCGGTTGTGATTTGCTGGCATCGTGCTTGCTTACATCTGGATTCAATGGCTAATAAGCCCTGGTGCAAAACTACAGAAAACAGAGTCGAATCCATACCACGCATTCCTTCCCGTAAACAGTAACCCTCGCTACAGACGGCCACCAGACACCTTTGATCACTTATAGACAAATGAACAAGGTGCTAATTGATCACATTCCCTCATTATGTTCAAAACAGGATCATTTATAATAATTAGACATGCTTTAAACGCCAGTCCAGGTTTTTACTTATCAGTTGCTGACATTAGATCTGTAGGTGCCAGAACTGAAGGAACTTTTCAAGATTAGAGGCGATAGATGTGAGATGGAAGCTGGAAGAAACCATGGACAAAAGGAAGTTGTCGGATGAGACTGGCAAGATGGGATGTGGAATAGATAAAACAGAAGCGCTAGAGGAGGTGGAAGTGATTGAAGAGCTGGTGGAGATGAAAAGGCTGCGGCGAATTGCTAAAGGTGGAGCTGCTGAAGGAGATGGATATGGAGAATCAGCTAGATAGACTAGAGAGGACCGGCGAGTTGGACGTGCTGTAGAAGATAAAACACGAAGAACAGCTAGAGATGATGGAGCTGGTAGAGGTTAATTATCTGAGGCCCAAAAGGAGGAGATGGAGTTGCTAAAATACATAAAGTTGAACAATACCTGGAAGTGATAGAAGTGCTGGAAGAAATGGCATCAATGAAGAAGATAGAAAAGGTAGAATAGAAAAAGCTGGAGAAGAAGGCCTAACTGAAGGAGACGCAAGAGCCCGAGCCAACAGAGACAAAGTTACTGACGAGACGAGAAAAGACCGGTGAAGATGGATTCGCTGGAGTTTGTGGATGAGGCAGAAAAGAGTGAAGGGAAGATTGAAAAGACAGACCATGCAAAAGTGAGCAAAGGCTGAAAGAGATGAAAGAGCTGGAAAAGCCGGTACTGTACAAAGAGACAGACGAGTTGGAAGAAACAAAAGAGCTGAAGGAATTGGAGCGACAGTAGAAAGATTGGGTTTTGTGTGGTGGAGGATGCGGGGCATTGCCAAATAGCTTAAATATGTCTCAAGCCCACTGATGCGGTACAGGCCCAGGATTCTTTCCACCAGAGCCTGCTTTTCTGCTCCGATAATACCAGAGCTCTGTAAAATGTCATTCTGCTCCTGTCTTATGTACCGAGAGACTGAAAGAGACTGGTCTCATCCTCCAGAACACGGGGAAAGAATGCACATGTCTCCTCCTTGTGTCCTGCAAAGTCCATTAACAAGTTTACTTGTCAGTTACACAAGTCATGAAAGCGCTACAAATTAAATGGCTTTCACTCGCCCTTCTCTTCTTCTCGCGCCTCCTTGTTCACGGTCTCTCACTGTTTGCCCAAATGTATCCCTCCCCTGGTATTAATTTTCACATCCCAAGCTGTGGTCTGATTTATTCCAGAATCTGCTATAATCCCTTATCCAAAGCATGAAACATCACCTGATAATGAATCCACTCAGGGCAGACTCCATGTGCAATGCACGAAAGATGCAAAGATTTGGATAAGATGATGTTCCTTACATGGTTTTGACTAATTGCTGAACATTGAGTCTTAATGGAAGCAGCATGCTTGGCAGTGATCGTAAGACTTTCATTAACCCTTGGCATGTAGCTTAGATGCTACAAACTACTTGCATTTCTCTCACCGCCCCACCCCCAAATGGAGCGTCTCACTTGCATTTTTTTTCTTTGCTTCCCTTTGAAAGTATTAATAAGATGGAATGTTATTAGAAATGTATTATGAATATTATAGACTAAGCAAATAAATGCATTCCATTCATATGCCACTGGCTTGGTAATTTGGTTTGTTATTTTATGTTGGGTTATTTTTAGAATAATAACAACTTAGCAAAGAAGCTAACTCTCCTAACTTGATGTACATTAACCTGGGACCCCAGAGATCTGTGTTTATGAATAATGGTTGAATATTAAACTGTTACCGTTATTAGTTAGCGATTAGCTTAAAGCTGCTTATAATGTACAAAATGGCAAATGATTTCCTGTTTTGAAAAAAAAAATCTCCCTGGCATTTTAAAAAGCTAGAACTGTTCACGTGTATCTGGTGGTTTTATTAGAATTGTGCCATCATTGGTTATTCAAAAACGTGACATGCCTTTTATAGGATTTTATAATCTTTGACATCGGTTGGCGCTTCTGTGTATTAGATGACCACACTGACTGCTGTAGATTATATACAGTGCTTAAGTCACCGGTCGTTGGCATGATGTAACGGCTAACCGGTAGCGTAATAGTGGTTTGTGTGGCCCCGCCTGCCCTCTGACAGCAGATTTCTCAACCTCGATAGCTGGTTTCATTCTTTCTTGTAGCCTGATGACCTCACTGCTCACCATAGTCGCTTTATGATAGTTTAGTCATTGGGGTCAGCTAAACTCGGCTGCCCCAGAGCACTCTCTCTGGTATTTACGACTAGATTCTCATAGTGCCTGTGAAAACCACTTGCGTTTTGATGATTTCATGTGCTAATGATTTCATCGGCTAACTGTAATAATAACCATTCAAACAATGCAGATGCTGTAAGTTGTGCATAGCGGCTGAGTCAGAGTAGGAGCCGAGCCCGCTGTTCCCAGCATCATGTGTTTGTGAGTATATGTGCAGAGCCGTCTCTGTGGAATGGTTGTGTTGATGACGATGTGTTTCGCAGCAGATGGCTCCTGCTTGAGTGCTTAGAAAGTTGAGCCAGCTCCAGCGCTCTTAGTCTGGTTGTCCTGGTTGTCCCTTAGAGGCTTTAGTAGTGTTTTGACCTTCGTTTCGTCAGATGTTTTGGTAAATATGTTCTACATTTATGGAGAGAGAAACAGGCATAAACAGTCACTGTGTGTGGTCAAAATGCTGTTGTCTCTCCGCCGTTATATCTTCATATTGTTCTCATCTGTACTCCTTTCATCATTCCATAAGTTTCTTGGACCCCACATGGTCCGAAAGTGTTATACCAGGGGCAGCGCACATGAAATGGGCCACATTTTGAATATATGAAGGCACAGATATCTGGGCAGACCTCAGCTATTAGATACCGAATATCAACCAATAGATACCATCGCACAAATTGCTGTCAGTTTAAGAGATATGGAGATGCATTCTGGGAAGAAAATGAGCCAGTAGGGATGGTGTGATGCTCTGAGCATGGTGTTCTGGGAAATCTTGGGCCCTGGCATTTATACGGTGCAGAATTTTACTTATTCCTCTTATTGTATATCTTCTGTAAAGCTGCTTTGGGACAAAGTATATATATTTGGTATATATTATATATAGATGCAATAGAACAGTATAGACTAATAGATGCAATACCTGTATCACTCTCCTCAACACTGTTATAGACCACGTACCAGAGACCACAGCACACATTTAGGTGTTGTGGAGCCCATACTTTGATGGCTTGATTCCCCACATTGTGTTTCTTCACATCATCATGCATGCTGATGCAGGTGATTTTAAACGTTATGGCCGATCGGTGTATATGGCACTTCTTTGCTGTGCTGTGTGCATATGAAAGTAGTCGGCAGGAGCTTGCTTCTAGGCAGCCGAAGCTAATTCATCAGTTGCACTCAAACTACTGGTTGTAATAACACATGACCGGTTTCTGAATCAGATTTTTGATTTTTTTTGTGTGTGCGTCATTCCGTGTTGCACGTTTCTCGGCTGAATAGGTGCTAAAGTGTGTTCTGCAGCATGACATACTTTGAGTAGGCTTGATGTGTGACCGTATTAAGCCGTCCCAATGCCCTCTCATTTTCCTTGCTCTTCCCACTAATAAGCAGGAAATGACATAAAAAAAAAACCCACCGTCACTCATATTACTTCCTGTTACTTCCTCTATTCGTTTGCACATTACCTGTTTGTACCACTTGTTTTCCTTCTCTGTCAGATTTATTGTCTTGTGCAGTTTTGCTTGGTGTGTTTTAGATTCGTGCGCACTGTACAGCGATCTCCCGGCTGATGCATTAGCTTGCTGCTGAAGGAGCTACACTTTACACCTCATTTCTCCGGCCACTTACCGATAAGAAGCTCATTACGCATCAAATGAGCACAAATTGCTTCAGCCTTGCACTGCTATCTGGATGAAAAGGTCCGCCATTGTGCTGAAGCTATGATAAAGCAGTTTGTGTGTGTGTGTGCATGAACATCTTACGTTTATCCTCATAGTATGTTTAGATTTTTTTTTTGTCTTTGTAAATGCTACCATATTACTACGGAATTCAGTTGATCTCGCGCAGATGCTGCAAATATGTATGCACACACGAGCGCACGCACATAGACACACACACACCATGTGTAAGTGGTTGCCAGACAGGCTGGCTTTAGTTTTGTTGGTTTTTGCGGGAACATGGATAGAGAACTCTGATAACGTGCTATCAGATCAGAGCGAGAGAGAATCCAGCATTACCGTTTCAGCTGCCCGCCTCCAGCTCTCCACTAACCCAATTAACACTAATTACCAGTCCACTCCACTGCTTTCCACAAACATGCACACTCTTCACTCGGAAAACAGGCCTTCGTACGGGGGATGGCCTACATCTGTGAGTAACCGCGAGAAGGCTAGCAGCCAGAGATGAAGCAGGACTTTGACGAAACCATGAGAGACCAGACAGGGAGACTGACGGAGGCCATGAGATCAAGAGATGATGCATAGAAGGATTAGAATTAGGCACAGATCATACGAGTGAGAGATGAGACAAGTCAGGGAGAGTAGACACAAAGACAGACCGATGGTCAAGAGGAGCTATGGGAGAGAGGCACTGAGAAACCATAAGCGGAAGGGACCAGCGGCGATAACTATAAGAATGAGCAAAAGATGTGATTTGGGGGTTGGGAGAGCTAAAGGGAGCGAGAGCAGCAGAGAGAGGCAATGAGAGTGCGGGCAAGGCTATGAGACCAATAGAGCTGAAGAAAAATTGAGAGCAAGCAAGGCGATGAGAGAAATGAGAGCGCGAGCGAGACTGAGAATGAGAGAGCGAGTGAGACTGAGAGAGAGAGCGAGACTGAGAGAGAGCGAGCGAGAGCGAGACAGAGAGAGAGCGAGCGAGAGAGAGAGCGAGCGAGAGAGAGAGCGAGACAGAGAGAGAGCGAGCGAGAGAGCGAGCGAGAGCGAGACAGAGAGAGCGAGCGAGAGCGAGACTGAGAGAGCGAGCGAGAGCGAGACTGAGAGAGCGAGCGAGAGCGAGACTGAGAGAGCGCGAG
>JAOUQX010000036.1:5828710-5840202 GCA_028566295.1 Liobagrus marginatus
GGGGGGGTTGGCTCACTTTGCTGGACAGAGTTAACCAGCTGCATCATTTCAACTCTGTTTAAATCCGTCTTCCCATCGTCTTTACTCTTGCTTCACAGGCTATTTTCAGGGATTCCATCATTCTTTCCAGCAAACAGTGCTGGGAAAACCTGGTGTCTATTTACAGACGTTGAACAAATGTTTTGTGAACTTCGTAAAACTGGCATCAGATCAGGATACGTGACGTATAATGCTGCATAGCAGTTCGAGCGACGTCATGACGCACCTACATAACCAGCAGTACAATAGCGAATGAATAGGAAGTTGTAACGCATTAGTATGAAGCCAGACTGTACACATAACCAGATCTTTGTTTGAGCGTCAATACAGCATGTGTAGTGTGGGCGACATGACGGCTGGGCTCAATACGAATTCAGCGTACAACAAGAGGTCAAAAAATGTGCTCCGTCTTCGTGGGAAGCTAATATGGTCGATTTGGGATTTGAAGTCATGTTTATTACTGTTTGCATTTATTCTTTAGTTTTTTTTTTAGTTTTTTTTAGCAAATATATACTCCGGGCGTCCTGTGGGTACCAAAAACCATGTATGGTCTACATGATTAACAATCAGTTGCCGCAAATACTTTCTATTTTTTTTTGCGTGTTTCGGAATCTTTTCTGTTGATCTTTTCTGCCTTTCAGTGACGAGCTCCAGTGATGCGACTTGTGGCCTTGATCCAGACAGTCCACTCTGAAATGTGGGGACATTGCTGATTATGATTGACAGCAGGGTCTACATTTGCAGCATTTATCTTCATGTTGCTTATCTAGCGAGGTTCTGGTCTGGGGGACGAATAGTTCTGTGGTATTTACACCGAACGATGGATCCATTCGGGGATGTTTGGTTAGCTGATTAGGACTCCTTCAGGGAGTAGAGATATTTGGGGAATCGGGTCTGGGGGGTTATGTTCAGCTCAGCTGGTCTGCGCTGGATGATGGGGTGGCATTCCTGAGTGTCGCGTTAATTATTCCCCCCTAACCCCCCCTTGTGGAACAGCACTTTTCATCCACATCATGTGGGGAAACATCAGCCCATATGAGGGCAGGTTTTATTTATAAGAACGCTTTCTAACTTTTTAAACCCTAACTCGCATTACTAGAGGATGAAGTCGGAGTCTCTAGGTAGTTCCCTTTAATGCCCAAAATTAAGATTGAAAATAAAAAAATAAGAACCTTTCAGTTATCTTGTATTGGCGTACTGTGTACGTGCTATATGGAGTCTGATATAGTCTACAGTTTGCATTTTTAGACGAGCTTTGCGTTATAAACTTTCTTCTTAGTAAGCATAACAACATTAATGTCACTTATGATGCTTTCATGAATATAAAGTGTGCTTTCTGGAGCACTTCTACTGTGTTTATCTCCTTAGCATATTTATTTTTTACATTTCTGGTGTTTTGGCAGACACGTGTATCCAGAGCCACTTGAGCAGCTGAGGGTTAAGAGCCTTGCCCCGGTGCTCACCATTGGCAGATTGGTGGTCCTGGGAGCCCACCATCGTCAGCTCAGCAGTTCAATCAAAATCAGTTGTAAGACTGCATTTGATTGTTAAAACTGAATTTCTTGATGTCTGTGGTAGCTCAGTGGTTAAGGTGTTAGACTGCTGATCTGAAGACCGGGGTTTGAAGTCCTGCGCTGCCACTGCTGGGCCCCTGAGCGATACCTTTTAACCCTCAACCGCTTAGTTGGATAAATGTAGGTCGCTCTGGATTAGGTCGTCTGCAAAATGCTGTAAATGTAAATGTCTTATCTGTAAAGGCCTTTGTTCCACTATATTATTCATAAAATGATATTTTGAAACATAATGTCTAAAGTGGTTTGTTTTCTCAGAGCAGTGTGATTATACAGCGAGGGAAACATGAGCCTTTTGTTCTACATGCTATAATCGGCCTCTCGGCCTGCCTGAGACAGGAAGCCTTGCTTAACTCAGGATAAGTCCATACATGGTTAGACACATTCAGTCTCTCTGCTATTCTGTGCCCTGTTGGATTTTTATTTTCTTGTAACCCCTTGCCACCTCCCCAAACCCACCTACATGCTGTCTCACTGTCTCCATCTGTCTGTCCCAGGTCTATTTTTATTTCAGTCTGCCCTGTTCCAGTTCTGGCTCCCCAGCTTCTCCTGTCCTCCCTGCTCTGTGCTGTGTCCCACCATCACGATGAATTTCTCATGCAGATCCTTATCCATGCTCGATGTGCCTCCCTGAGCTGCTTAACTTTGACACTCCTTTCTGCAGGTCACGGGTCTCTGTTTACACATGATGATAAAATCCCCCACAAACACTATATATAGAGCTAATCTCACACAGAGCTGTTCACTCCCATGTCCAGTTAATGCCAAGTTCTTAATGTCTTGTTGGACATTCCTTAATTCCTGCTCTGCTCGAACATCAAATTCCCAGCAACGAAAAGTTTCCTATACTTTATTTTATCTTCTCAAATCCTTTAAAGAGATAATTTTACCCTAATCTCTAGAGACATCAATATGGACACAGCCCTGACACTTGGCTCTTAAACAAAAAAAAAAACTCCCATTAAAGACAGTATTTCATATTTTATTAATACCGGCAGACCTATGAAACTTTCACTATTTCCAGGTAAAAAAAAAAAGAAAAATCACATTTTCCATTAGAATACCAAGGTCATGTTCCTGATATCATACTGAATCCATAAAACTGAGCCCAACTTATTCAGACACCATATTTGCATAAAGAAAGGGGAGATAGTGAAAGAAGCGAGCGACTTAGGGAAATGGAATTAGTGCGCTGGCCTCCGCGCTGCTCATCACTTTCTTTTTTTTTTGGCGTGTCCTCTGGCCGAACCTGATCTGTATTCCGCTGTGTGACGGGCCGCTGCTGGCAGCCAGTCAGAGACGCTTTCCTTTGGCAACTAACTGGTCACAAGGACAAAATGGACACTCGGCCAATTTAAGTGACTGAAAGCATGCAGTATAATGTTTCGAAGCAATCCGCGTTTGAAAAGAAGTACAGACTCCAGCAGTGCAGCATTATTAGTGTGGAAAAGTTTGAGCCTAATGATATTTAGAGTTCATTTATGCCCCTGAGATTATAAGTCTTATCAGTTATAACCTTGTGACCACCTTCCTAATATTGTGGTGGTCCCCCATTTGCTGCTAAAACAGTCCTGACTTATCGAGGCATGGACTCCAATAGGTTGAAGGTATGCTGTGGTATCTGGTACCAAGATTTTAGCTGCAGATCCTTTAAGTCCTGTTCATTGTGAGTTGTGGCTCCTTCACTCCCCACGTGAATCAATGAGCCTTGGTCGTCCATGACCCTGTCGCCAGTTCCCCACTGTTTCTTCCTTGGCACGCTATTGATAGATACTGACCACTGCAGACTGGGACACCTCACAAGAGCTGCAGATTTGTAGATTCTCTGACCCAGTCAGACATCTCTGACATCACAAATTGGCTCTTAAACTCTCTTAAATCTTTACACTTAACCATTTTTACTGCTTATAACATCAACTTTTAGAAGAAAACGCTCACTTGATGCCTAATATATCCCACACACTTAACATTAATATATCCCACCCACTAAGCAGTAATATATCCCATCCGCCAGCAGGAATATATCACACCCACTAAACAGTAATAAATCCCACCCACTAACAGTTATATATCCAACCCGCTAAAGGAAATATATCCCACCCACTAGCAGTAATATATCCGAGGCTTATTGCTAAAGGCGTCAGACATATCGGACCACAACGCATCCTCTTAATCATTTGCTAATGCTGAATTCATTAGAAAACTATTTAACTTCAAAGCATTTTCATTTGGAAGGTGTTGAAAAAGTCTGCTATATTTGCACTGCTAGATTGCTTCAACACTCCTGCACATGTGTAATCACATGGTTCTAATGTGATGAGCACAGACACACTGGGTTAAGTCGTTTCATTTCTTTTGGGTTTCTCGGTGTTCATAACTGTTAAACTGGTAGCACTTGGTTTTCGCATCAATTTACATGGTCATGAAGGTGATATTAGGATCTTTTACATAACACAAGGTAATGAATTTGGGCCAATGTTTATTCTTCTTCCCCTTGTATCTTTTTTATACGGTTACACTCTGTTAATTACAGATGAATCCCCTGTTGGGCTATTTAACACGTACACATCAACACACACATACAGACACAGCCTGAGGCAGTAGATTAGTGATGTAAATATGAGCTTCGTCAGTGGTGCTACTGTGAGTTGAACCTATTCTCTGGTGCACGGGGGTGGCAGACTGCTTAAGTGTTCACACTGGGGTTGAAATTGCCCTTCCATCTCGTTAGGGGTCCTGGATGGTCCCCCAACACAACTGAGATTGATGGCTGAGGAGCTTTAAGTGGTCGTCCGGGTTATTAAAGGCAAGGGAAGCCAATTTCGGTGTGGCGCAGAGCTAATCCGATCACACATTAGGAGTCTATATTGGAGAAAGAGAGAAAGAAAGAGGAAGAACAGGGCAGGGGGTTTGTATGTGGGTCAGGCTGTACTCACATCCAGGCGCATATAATTAGCATAATAGAGTCTCCAGCTCAGACCACGGAGTCTTCACGAAAGGCGTCGCGTTAATGCCTGACTCGTTTCACGAGGCAGCAGTACAATTTCCTTGCGGTATTGTTTGGATGACGATGCAGAGATATTTTTACTAGGAATGAGACAAAACACCATGACTTTGTAGGAAAATCTCGCTCACATCTCTTATTCCAGGAAGTCCAAATGTGTGCTTTAAACTCATAAAAGCGCACATGTTGTGCTGCAGTAGGCCCAATGCAACATGCTGGTGGCGATCGTACACGGATTGATCCACTTAGAGACTTTGATCGTGTTTGAAAATAAAATTCTAAACAAAAGAAAGAACACAAGCTCCTTCTGAACACCGGCACCTGTTTAAGGGAGCGTTCAAAGGCATCCGCTAGTCGATTTGTTCCAGAAATGTGATTTTTGTGCTCACTCAAGGCCTGTGAAGATAAAAAAAATATATAAAGATGAAAAGGAGGACCAGGGAATGTCTTCCTTTTGCATTTCATTCAGTCACGATCTGTTAGCTGGCTCCGACACATCTGCTGAAGGTTTGAGTGCTTCCTGTGTCTCTGCTGGACTTCCCAGCCAGATCTGCTTCATTATAGAGACAGCTTTTGACCGGTTTTGCTTTAAAAAAGAAATAGGGGGTGTGGGGGGGGGGGGGGGTTGGATCTGTCTACAGGATTTGGAGGCAGTTTACAGATATGGCTTTATCCAAACCAGCCGTATCCTCTCGTTAACAGTCAGCAGAATGTGTTTTTCCCCTATTTGAAACACCACCTCAAAACGATTATCTACAATTTCACATACAGTTCATGGCAGACTTTGTTATTAAGTGAGTCTGGAGTGAGGGTTTTGTGATGACATTTACCAAGGTCACGGCACGTAATTGAAACTTTTTTCCTTCCCTCTCTAACTCATACTTTTTGTATTTATGTTAGCTCTATTACATTGACCTCTCAGCCTAAATCCTCACTTTAATCCAGCACATGGGAGCCAGAGCCAGAAGCAGGTCTTGATTTCTCTGAAGCCCGTCACCTAGATATGAACTGGCCATGAGCTGACCACAGACAACGAAGAGCAGCATCTAAAAATCATTACTGAGTTCTGAAAGTAATTTCAGGCTAATTTCAGACTCGCATTGCCATGGCTCTTCGGCTGTTATGGTTTGCCGGCAGCTTCCACCTTTACACATGCTGCTTCTTTAATACGAATGTTCTATAACCCCATGTGCCCGCTTATGAATCAGACAAAAAAACAGCTACCATATGTTATGCACTGAAAACGGCAGGTGTCTGCTGCAGTGCTTTCATCATATCAGAAGGAGTTATGGACTGTGTTCTTATCATCCCTGATAGCTCCTACTGACTTGTCATCTGACATGATATTTGGCTATTGATACTAAACGGCTACCAGTTGGTATGTAATCCTAAATATAACTCCCAGTTTTGGTCTAGCGACTTTCATGGACCGACGATTAGTTTTGCTCCGAGCCAATGGGTGAGGAAGAATAACCTGTTTTCCACTATTTAGCCAAACGGTTCTGAGCAAGAAGAAATAGGGACCAGATGGAATTTCCACATGAGCACGGTTAAGCTTGTAATGCTTTCCAATTGCTCTCGCCACTTTTTTGGATAAGGCATTGGAGAAAGTTTGACTGTTTACCCTACGTGTAACTGTAGACGGCCGCACTGACAGGAAAGTTTGAAAATATTATCTAGACCAGACAGTGTTTTAAACAGAGAATATAATATTCTATAAATGTTGACCATTATCCTCCAATTTAGCCATTTAGATAAATATTGCCTCAAAAGTAGCTCTATTTACTGCTAGCCAATAGCAAGGATCACGTTCTAGGAAGATGAGAAACATGCAGTTCACATAAAAGCTGATTTGATTCAGTTTGTGGTGGATTTATGATCATTGAGAAAGGTACACAGCTTTTCAGACATTTTGTGTCGATATTAAAATTCATTCTAATATTAAATTACCCTAAACTAGCCTTTGGGTATATGTGCTCCCTGCACTTAATATTTCTGGCTAAAAGTTTATGACTCTGGTAATTAAAAAGCTCTGTCTCAGTGCCTCTGGCCCTCGCAGACATGTAGTGAGCAGTTTTGTCTGTGCAGAAGACGGCTTTGTGTGAAACAGAGCACATCCGTCCAGGTGCCTGGCTTGAGCTCTCGTGCCTGACCTGAAGTTCAAGTCCATTACATCTTACCACTTCAGAGTCGTGTCTCTATATCTTTATTTCTCTCCACTATCTCCAGCCTAGTCTGGGTCTCTCCATGTGGGGTAAGCGGCTAAAGCTTGGCTCAAAGATCATCATTGTCAAGGCTTCTTTCTTTAAGCTGTAAGGGTCCAGGCTCTTTTTTGTCTGGCATGCGAATACTGCTGCTTTCGATCCTGTGTGAGCGCCGAACCGAAATGTGCTATCTGCAGGGAACAAAACAACCAAGCCCAAGAGCCGAGGGTGGACTCAGCACGGCCGTGTGTAGGACATGTGCTTCTCTTCCAGCCTGAACGGGGTTCCTATTGTGCCGTGAGCCAGCTACAGCTAAGGAAGGAAGAACGGAATATTTAATCTTCTCTCTTTTTCCCTCTTTCTCAGACATGCATCTGCAAGTGAGGCGCAGCAGTGATCCGGCTCTTGTGGGTCTGCCAGAGACACCGCTCCAACCAGAAGAGCCGTCCAGGAAGAACCCGACACGATGGTCCACCACGGCTGGCTTCCCCAAACCCAACGTCACCAGTGGCACCAACAGTTTGGAGCGTAAGGTAAGGCTCCCATCCCACAATAACCAACCAACAAACAATAAAGGCAAAGGTGTCAAGCAAAGACACGGATATTTCTTAATAATATTAATAATAATAATAATAATCATCATCATAAATCTTTAATTCCCATTTTGGATATTTCTTTATATTACCAAAACCTGAGTGCATATAATGCGAACGCATATAAATATGCAAATCATCACCCATTTTCTGGTTTATTAGTGTATCAAGTGTCCTATGCTTATCTGTCGTTTGCTCAACTGTTAGTGAAGTAGTAACAGTTTCCTTTCACGTGCAATTATTTTTTAGTCTTTTTAAACATAACCCGTGTGTTTAACTTGTCTGAAATGATATAGTCAAGTTCACAGTGCCTTAAGGGTACAGATTAAAGGGACATAAAAAGACCAGAGATCTATGTGCATGAAATGTTTTTATCCCCTTGCTCACAGACTTTGAGTGTGTGCACCGTACACTGTACTCCGAGTTTCACTTTACTGTGAACATCTGCAGTCTTATTCATTCGGGCCTCACGAAAGAGTTTGTTGGCCTGGTTTGGACCGCAGAGTTGAAATTCATCTTATAACGTATTCCTTTATCCATAGTGCTTCTCGGGGCCATGCAGAATCGAGAGCGCTCCTTTGTAGTGCTAGTTAGCTTTGTCGGGTGGTTCGCTTTAGAGGTTAGTGCCTGTGGCTCCTAATGAATCATAGAGATGCTCCTTCACTCTCCATTCCCCCAACCCTCACACACACACACACACACACACGCGCACAGACACGGCAACGAGTGAAGAAGAGGCCAATTATTCTCTCCAAATGGCCCTCCTTTCTCAGCAATGACAACTCTTCAGTGCCTTAGAAATGGTACTGGGGCGGATGCTTTACATGGGACGTGACACGGCAGCTTGCGATGAGATTATCTCGTCTGGCTGTTTTTGCTCGTAATCCTATTTAAAAGCACTCTTGCTTGTCTGGGTTCCCATAATCCAGCGCTGCGCTGTCATTTGAATAAGGCTAAAGAATTAAGGTGTGTTGCCTCTTTCTGGTGATTGTTTCTGGTTGCGGTTAGAGAATGCCAGACTGTATATTTACACAGCTCCCCAACCCAAATGACGAGAAATTGTCGAACAATGTATTTAAAGATGATTTAACGTGTTCCTGATGTCTTTATGATCAAGACTGTATAGTCTGCTGTATCTTTATGGCTCTTTGGGATTTCCTGGACATATACCTCATCCATATATTGCACATGAGAAATCCAGATGTGCTCCATTCTTAGAGGTAGCTGCGTGTTTTTCCGACTACGTCTGTAGCCAGCTGCTTGGCTTTCGTTCACATAATGCCATCACTGGCACACCGTTGTGCCAGTAATTTCTACTGTTCCGTAAAAGTAAGAGCCACGTCTTGGATGCTTTTGAATACTAATTTGTTTCAGCCTGAGATGAGAGTTATAGATACGTTCTCTTAGATCTGCTCACACATGTAGGTATCGGACATGTATCTAAAGGCTGTCTTGATTGACAAGATGAAACCTTAAATCTCCAGACCTTTCCCATGAGGGTCTCTTGCATGGCCGCCTTCCTGTTCTTTCCCCTCTTTAGCACTCTGAGTGTGAGTAGGAGAAACCGTGAATAGCAGCTCCACCCTTCTTTTCCACCGATTTATATTCTCCATGTCTGCGTATTCGTGCCATTTACTATGCTATAAAAATTAATAAGCATGCTTCTTTTATGAGCCCAAGCTCTGAGAAGGACCGGGATGACAATCAGCAGCTAGGATGCTCCGTTCCTTTACATTCCCCCTCTGCTTTTCATTACCTCATGCCCTGGTTTAAGGGATAAGGATCACTCTTCCTCCTAACTCCTCATGTGGATTGTCTGACTCTAAAACCGGAGCCGTTTTTTGTTTTGAACATGTCGACGTTGGTAGCCACGAGCCGCTTTGCTCGGCAGGTTTTCTAGGCCGAGGCCCACGACGTGGAGAACTTACCAGCTTTGTCTATTTGCTTCGTACTGCCAGAAAGTGGCGACTCAATTCAAGCGCCTGTGCTTCAAAGCATTTGATTTCACCTCCAGATCAAACAACACTATAGGCACAGTGTGAATTAGCAGCGTGTAATGGAGTTAATTAGCGAGGGAAGGAATGAGTGCATGTCGGAGACCTGGTTGGAATGAACACGTCTTTGTAGGGCTCGGGTCCAAAACAAGCTTCCTTGACCTGCCATTCATAATGTTGCTAATAACATCTCAGCGTGGTGACTGTCCTATCTGTGGGTGGCATTACTATATTCCAAACTTATGATTGTATGTCAAACATGGATCATTACAGCACAGCAGTAGAAATGGTAATTTGAGATATCCTAGAGTAGTTAATTTGAACAAGGCCTTAATGCCAAACAAATGGAGTGCCAGAGTGGTGGTTTGACTGTATACAGTATTGCATTATTTTGTCTATTGTGTGTATGTGTGTTACTTCAGGTTAAGGGGCCAGCTGGGTACCGCAGTCTTCCCCGTGACACAGCAGCATGGGCCAAGCAGTTCCATCGAGAAGGTGCACGCTCATCTCTCAGTGCCAACCATCCAATGGTGGACCGCTGGCTTGAGCGCCAAGAGCAGGTACTGACATTTTCAGCAATCAGCACTCTTCAAGATTACTCTCACAATGCATCTCTGTCTAGAGTGTCGTTCTTTATCGCTTGGCTCCATAACATCTCCCCTGATGAGTGTTTGCAACAAAATGACACTCGACACACTTATAGAAGTCAGTCAGGGAATGAGGCTTCGATACCTTGAGCAAAATAACACAGAACAACAAGAAATGATGAGACAAAGACCACTGAAGTATCGAGGACAATTTCTCTGACCCCATAGGAGAGCGCTTCACACTGCGTAGTTTTGCTCGTTCAACCCCTCTAATGGGCGTCTCTCAGGCTCTCGGCACACACTTGCTCTCAGCCCCGTCAGTCCTTCAGCAGAGCAGTCTCGAGGTGCGTGGAAACCCATAAAAGAGCGGAATGAAAAAGGCGAGGTGCGAAAGAGGAGATTGAGTCGTCAGAAGCGCGGAGCACGCTGGAGGGAATTCACTTATTAATTTTCGCAATCGATTTTCTCGAGCTGCCAAGATCCATTTCACCCTCTTGTTCCCCTGCTCTTGTTTCCCAGCTCTCACCTGCATGCACCGGTTACGCGCTTTTGTGTGTTTTTACCAGAAGAAGCTCGCCCTCTTTGCCTCGTGCATCATCATTAAGGCTGTGGCATGGCGTGGAGAGAGTCCTGGCTGGATGCAAAGCCGGCTGGTAGCTGGATTCAGAGAAGCAGTCAGTCAAGGCCCGGGCTCGAGCTGACAGTGTAATTTATTTCATCCATGCTCTGCTACAGAGCAGCCTGACCCCAAACGCATACCTCTCGCGCTCTCTTTAAGTTTGCCTCGCTGTCTCAATCTCTGCCTGACTACCCTTATTTCTCTTTCAATGTTGTTCCTTAGGCAAATGGGCTTTTTAAAACTCAAGTGGAGCTTGGCTCATGCACCGACGTAGTCGGCGTTCTCTCTCTTTCCAGCATTTATGAGCGATTGCGTTTTTAATGCCATCTACAGTTTAATGTGCCATTACCATTTTACAGTAGGCTCATGGAGAGCGCAACCCAGCCTCTCCACTTCAGTGAGACACTACGGTTCGATGTTTCTCTGCTGATTTCTCACAGACCTTTAATTGCCACTTAATTCTATTGACATAATGTTGTGGCCTGTTTTATAGGTTTTGAATAAGCCGCCTCATTAAGTCGATGGCTCTATCTTCACGCCGCCTGTAGTACACGTTTCGTGTAGAGCGGAAGAGTCGTTTCAAATGGAAGGGAGAAGAATGATGCTGATGAGATCAAGCTAAATTATCTACTTGTCTAATTGAAGCCTGTCATAAAGTACGAGAGGGTTTCAGTAGCATGTGTTGGTCGTGATTTATTCTGTCTGAAGAATGTGTCTGACGTTGGAATCGACACTCGAGCAACATACCGAGAATGGAATATTTTCATATTGCTCGACTAATTTAAACAACACACAAACATGTGCTGATCAGAGGGTCGGGGGTTCAAGCCCCGCACCAGGCAAGCCACCATCATTGGGTCCTTGAGCAAGGCCCTTAACCT
>JAOUQX010000036.1:5840302-5852337 GCA_028566295.1 Liobagrus marginatus
CGTTCTGGCTGACCCTGCGCTCTGACCCCAGCGTTCAAATTTGTATGCTGGGATATGCGGAATCAAAGAATTTCACACAGTATGTTGTACTGTATGATGTACATGTGACCAATAAACTGAACGAACGAACTATTCCTTTGTCCTTAATGGGTCGGTCACCCAGTTCTGTTCTTCCACTTGGGTTTCTTCCCGAAAGATTTCTTGCCACTTCTCTGGTACGATCCGGATCTCAGTATCAGTATCTTATCGGAGACGGAAAGAAAGGGTTAAATATAAAGTCACATCGCTTGACATTAGAATTGCTTGTTTACATTTCTGATGTTTTTATTATGGATTTATAGCTGAGGAACCTTGTTGTTATCAGCCCGAGAGCCAGATTTTGCACGGGATCGCCTGCTAAATGCACTTTGTACAAGGTGCAAATTGTCGCTGTGAATTGGTGAAAATGGTCCAAGAACACACTATCGGCAAAACACTCAAGAGCGAATCAGATATAGTGTGATAATAGATGAATGCCTTATTACATATGATGTGCAGGAATCACAGACATTAGTTTAAAATAATGAAGTCAAACATAGGGATGGGCATTCGAGGAAATTTCTTAATTTCAACATCTGGAACATCAGCAATCAATTATCGATAAATCGTTTGCTTTTTAATAATAAGTAATAATTATATAGTAATCATTATAAGTAATATAATGATATATTATATAAATATATTATATAAGTAATAATTTAGTAATATTATTTTGATGGAAAATTAAACACCAAAGAAAGGGTGTTTTTCCTCACAACGAAACCAAGGGGAAACATGAAAGCATTGCAAAAGGAAATCAGGTTTCAACAATGGTCTGAACATAATTACTCGTTTGGCCTAAACCAGAAAAGCTCCAGGGGTGTCAAACTCCGTTCCTGGAGAGCCGCCGCCCTGCACAGTTTCGTTCCAACCCTGCTCCATTACACAACATGTAGTTTTCAAATAAGTCTGAAGGACTTCATTAGCTGATCCAGTTTGACATTGAGTTTGACATCCCTGCTCTAAACCCTTTACGCTAAAATCCACACAGCAACTGTAACACAACAATGTACGCCTGACTCGACTAATTCTTGTTGAGAAATCGGAGCCATGTCAGCATGTTCAGGTGTGAGACGTGAACGCAGCCTGGTGACAATCAGTCCAGCAACAGGTTGTGACGTGTTACACCAGAGTGGGTGTGCATTAGCCAAGTGGTCCATCATTTGGTGGTTGTTGTGTTGTATCATATCATAATGTTGGTAATGAAATTTGTTACGTTTCACTTCAGAATGGTCTACCACCAAACTTCACCATGCTCTCTTTGTTTACTTTTGATTTCTATGGCAGCAAACTGATCGGGCCAATGTTATTGGCACCCCCTGCTTCTGACTGATTGGTAATGAAATCTGTTTTATAGCTTCAAGACATAGTCCATACTGCACAATGTATCCTTGCCGATAAAGTTCGCTTGATCAAATTGCGATCAATTACAATCAACTACTCCTGTTTGTTAGTGTCCAGACGAAATCACACGAGACAATAGCGCCAGTGAGGGTCGCACAGATATTCGTAAAGAATTATAAAGAATAATAGTTTGTTGAGCAGATAATGTAGCCATGGAATATGGATGATTTGTAGTGGTTTTTCCCCAAGTGTGTGTATGTGTGCGTAGAGCCTGAGGACACAGGCTGTGTGTAATAAGTGTGTAATAGGCGCAGGTTGACCGTGAAAGGAGCAGGCAATGAAGCTTCTGGGTCATTTACGATTGCAGGCCCTGACTTAAAGTCTGTGTAGGGCACAAAATGTTTGCACAACCTTGTTTAATTATGCAGAGAAAAGGAGTGTGAGATGAGTGTTTGAGTCGAATAAAGGCTTTATTCACGCTTGCACATTTCCATGTGACCTGCGCTTGTTAGCATGTAGCATTCGGTTTAGTGCTTAAGACGTTTTTTTTTTTTTTTAAACCCTGGTCCCCTGACGTAAGGTGCCAATCTCTGGTCAACCTGGAAACAATTGAACTAGAATTTGGGAAGAGACACGTGTAAAAGTAATGCGATCCTGGGGCCAGGCATGGAATAAAGTGTTTCTTTCATGCTGAATTTGTTACGTTGCTTCCTAGTTCAGGTTTTACAATGTCAATGAAATGAATGTGGAGATGGGAGGTCTTCTATGTACTATTTGTATTGGAAACAAAAAAGTGCTTGTGCAGGATGTTCGGGACACAGTGGAGGTTGCAAATCAAATTGCATTGATCAATGTTAGGCAGAACATCAATCAGATAAAACCATCGAATTAATATGAATACATGGTTACACTATATTCCAGTTGACGGTATACACTTGTAGTTAAGTACATTATTTATAAAGAACACTCTCTGATGCCACCTAGATGAGGATGGGTTTGTGGTAGGTTAGTAGTTACAGTGTTATACCACTGTATATTTAACAGGCCCTTAACCCTCAACTGCTCAACTGGATAAATAAGATAAATGTAAGTCACTCTGGATAAAGGCGTCCGCCAAAACGCCAGGCATGTAATTGTAATGAAATGTGTTCCTCTCAAGGTTTCCTTTTTATAGGGTCTTTGTAAGTTGCCGCTGGCTTAACCTTTAGGGAAATATATAAATAAAATTTTTAGCTGTCATTTTTGCTCAGAATTTTTATATTTCTGTAAATCTGCTTCAAGTCAATAGCACTATACAAATAGGATTAGATTGAATTGAACTAAATAGTAGATTACATTTATGTTTACTTTTACGCTATCTGGCAGCCGCCCCTATCCAGAGTGAAGTTATAGAAGTGCAAAACATGATCCATATGGCAATCTCAGGAGACGATGCTTAAGAACATCTTGTATATTCTCTCGCAGCAAGAGCCCCCAAACTACTGTAAAACACCTGGAGGCACATCAGAAACCATCGTTTCAACTGCTGTCTCTGTATTTACATATAGATAAAATCCCAAAGCTAATACACACTTTTGGGGAGAAAAAAAAGATCCATCCACCCTTCTATCCATCTATCGTGTAATAGATGTCGGAGATTGAGGGTTTGATGGGTTTTATTTCTGTTTTCATTAATGGCACCAAGAGCAACTTAAATTTCTACAAACAATTTCTATCCAGCTGAACAGTTGAGGGTTAAGGGCCTTGCTCAGGGGCCCAGTAGTGGTAGCTTGGTGGTGCTGGGAATTGAACTACCCCTTCTGGTTTCTGTAATTCTAGTTTGGAACTGAGTTTTGTCATTATTAGCGCTAGCTTCTTTATATTTATTGTTTTCTCTACCAGTCTAGTTAATTTGACCCATTTTTAACGGTCATTAAACTCACATTATTGTTCATATCTTTTTAATAATCATGAAAATATTGCTGTAGTTGTTGTCCTGCCACGTTATGTTAGCAGCTCCTGGCTTTCGATTTAAAATTGTGGAAATTAATGGAGCTGTGAGATTAGTATCTGATCTAATCCAACACATTTTTTCACCAATACTGTCAATAAAAAGTTTTTTTTTTTCTGTTTTATCGTTTGTTTTTTTTACTTATAAGTCAAGTCAAGTCAATTTTATTTATAGAGCGCTTTTAACAATACACATTGTCTCAAAGCAGTTTTACAGAAAAATCACAATAAGAAGAAAACAAGTGAGCAGAGATTAGCTGTATCATCTGCAACGCCACTCTTGACGGGTTTTAGCTGATGCACAGATCCTAAATCATGACACCAGTAAAATAACTCTACAGTATGTTAAGGTTTTTGATCGTCCGCTATGGGTTTCTGTTATCCAGCATGCTGTAAATTATGGACGGGGTACCTCAGTGGTATGGTGTTGGACTACCGATTGGTTCACTTCCCAGCACCCCCGAACTGCCACTGCTGGGCTCCTGAGCGCAAGGTCCTTAAACCTTTACCTGCTCAGTTGGATAAATAAGATGTATGTAAGTTGCTCTGGATAAGGGTGTTCGCTAAATGCTCTAAATATAAATAAAACAATGAAACTTTTTAAAATTTACCAATCATTTATTTATGGTTGGGATTGAATTTAAGCGTGGATGTGTTTTTTTCTTTGGGGTTCGGTGAAAGTGTTGAAAGTGTAGAAAGGCAGCCGTCCGTTTTCTGTGAGTTTAGTGGGTGAATGCGTATTGACGTTTGCATGTGGGCTTGTAGTCAATACTAAGCGCTGCAGTCTGGCCTTGACTGAAATGCTCCAAATGCCTGTTCACCTTGAGTTGTAACAGCGCATTTAAAAAGCCTTATTCACGGACTCCCGAGTGCCGGAACAGTCATTACTTAAACACATAGCCTTGGTACACATAGACCTGGTTGCTATGCTCTGCCTAAGCGATCCATTATATGAAGTTTACTTCAGCGATAGGACTGTAGTGTTAATCAAGGAACTAGAGCGGCAGTCATTCAGATTGCCCAATCAGGATGTTTTTTCCTCTTTTCTCCTGACGCTCGGATTGTTCTTCGCTTTCAGGTTGTAGCACTTGGAGAAAGTCAGTTGTTTTTTTTTTTTTTATCATGTAGTGAACACACAGGAACGAAGCCTTAAGTGCACCGAACCGGGCACGAGGGAGGTATGTAAGCAGAAAAGAAAAAGAAGAAAGAAATGGAACAGACTTGTCCAATCCTTAGTTATGTTGATGAAAACAGAACACCAGGCCGTAAGAAGGCTGGTGCCGCTTTGTTTTCCACCATCAAAGATGAGTTTATTCATTAATTTTAATCCTAAAAATGGAAAGAGATCCCAGGGGTAATTTTGGTGGCTGATTCGATGCGGTCACATCCGCAGTATCTGAGTTGTATTCCTTTTTATGAAAAGGTGTGTGCGTGCATGCATGTTGAGAGGTTTAGGGAGATGTCCAGAAGACGGGCTGGTCAACCGGGCCACACCGGTAGAAGACTATTTGAATGCTGCAAGCTCTAACTGCCCAGTCAAGTGGAATGTGACGCACATGTATATAGGCAACACACACACACACACACACACACTATCTGCAATAAGCATATCAGCTAACAATTTTTTAAAAACCTATAGTAAAATTATGATTGAATGTTCTGTTATGACTTGTTGTGGATATATTTTTTATATATATATATATGTGTGTGTGTGTGTGTGTGTGTGTATGTATGTATATATATATATATATATATTTTACAGGTGTTATTCGCAAGCATCAAAATTGTCTTTTAAGATAACAGAATACTGTTTTAACTTGCTCTCTCCTAGCCCAGCCGTTACCAAGCTAGCTTAGTGCTGAAAAACAGCAGAGTTGAGGTTGAAAGTAATTACTTAAATAATGAGTGGATCAAGCCAAAATTCCTTTCCTGTTATAGCCAACATGGGGTACGTGCTATCGCCATAGCAACATGGTATGCAGCTAAATGGAACTGTAATGCAGTGTTCAAATGCTCCCATGATATTGCTTGTCATGACGCTTTTAAAGGTATGAAAGTATGAAACATTACACAGAGGTTGATTTGCTCATGTTAGACTCGAAATCTTCTTGTAACGTGTTACAAATGTTCTGATATCCCAGATCTTTAAGCTGAAACTGTCTACCAGAATCTTGGGGAAGTAAGAAAAAAAATTGAATTTGCCTTATAGGTTTTGGTCTGTAAGAAAGAACATGGATTTATCCTGTTACTTTGGAATGCCATGTCAGAGTCCGACCTTCTAGTTCTCTTAGTCCAGACTTTTCTCATTGAGCAACTAGTATCTGTACTTGCTGTCTGGTCTTTTCATACACTTGCATTTCTTTTAAAAACAAACACAAACTGAGAAAATTCTTCATTTCTAAAAACCCATCGAAACGCTTACACACACACACCTAAGTGAGGACATTTTATAGGCATAATGGTTTATATAGTGTACAATCTGTGCATATTAGCGCCCTACCCTACCCCTGCTCCTAAACCTACACGCCACACAATTCATTCTTCACATTCTTTACACTTTTAGTAAAACATTTAGTAAGTTTTTAAACCTATTTTATTCATGGGGACTCATGAAATGTCCGCATAAAACATGGTAGTCGTAATGCCAGTGTAGTACCCATATCATGATACACATTTACGTCTTCATAAAGTCATGAAAACAAGTTCACACACGTGTGCACCGAATACACACACACGCACACACACACGCACACACAGTGATAATTCACAGTGCAAATGGCAGCCCACCAGAGAGAATCTCCCTCAGAGCAGCCTGTGCTGGAGCCCATCTTTGCCTACCTTAATTAACTATCTGCTTTGTTTTTCACTGCTAGCAGGATTGCACAACACCACACACACACACACACACACACACACTCTCTCTCCAATTTCCCCCATTTATCCTTGTAAATGACTGAATCCAATTACGTTAGCAGTTTGTTTTGGTGAAAGTGCACTGCTGAGTGTTTAAAAGATGTCGACCAGCTTCCACACGAGCACTCTACTAAATCTTGTTTCTTATGTATCGCTTTATTTTTCTCTCTATTTGTCTCATTATTTTTTATTTTGTTCACACCTCTGCTGTGGCAGAGTTTTAAGCAGACGGCGTGTGTAACTTTTATTATTAACCAATGGCGAGTGTAATCTGCTGGACAATAGCGACACTATTTTATTGACGTGCTGGACCGGTGTGTTTAAATAAAACATATATTACCATGCGGACCGCCCCCATTCCATGTGTCGGGGAAGTATCAAAGTAAAACAATATCTGACAAGCATTAAAATGTTCTAATTAAATTCTTTTATTTACTTATCTGTTGCCAGATAATCTTCTTTTGCTATAAGTATCTTACATAAATGATCTCCTATTTAAAAAAAAAAATTTGTAATTGGACAGTTATATTAAAAATGTTGTTCACTGATTAAAAAGGTCATTCTGGTGGTAGTGCTGTAAAGTAAAAACATACGAATTGTTCCACCTCAATTTCTGTAGATGGGAATCCATTACCTAAATAAAATCAAAGTTGATGAACATTCTTTCTTAACTAAATATTCTCACCTGGACGCTGTAGACGGGCTATTATGAACAGAAGTAGACGTCCGCTTTAAACAGGTGGTATTCGATTATAGGAGGTCAATGCTGGAGGTTTTTAATCGGAGTGGAAAAGCAGCCAGTTGAATAGGGAATTTAAGCTACGCTATGGGATTCGTATATTCTAAATGCGTCCGTGCCTCACCATCCCACGAACCTCCCCGCATGTCACTGGTGCTTACATAGTGCATCTCTTTGCACCTGCGTGAGAAAAAGAGTATGACATGGAGGCGGTGAACAGGAGCGGTTCTGCTCCACTGAGCTGCCAGAGCCTTTAATACAGCCTGGTCCTGTTCACTGACCTCCAAACCCTTTATGCAAACATGCACAGTGTGCACATGTGTCATACACTCAATATAAAGACAAGCGTGAACTTGAAAGGCTGCTGTCCATACTTTTCCTGTTGTACTGACGTGACCTTTGGCCCACTGTATTGTTGTCCTCGTTCTGGACATCACGTCTCATAACCTAGCATTTGTCTTATGAGGTCGCGGGATATGAGAGAAATTTCTCGTATTTCTTTTGAGAATTTATTTTCTCAAAATTTGTCAGGAATTTCTGAAGAAATTCAATTTCCTTTATTTCAAAAAATTCTGTTCAATTGTTATTTATTTATTTTTGTTAGTTTCCCCCCCCCCTATTTTAAGCTTTCTTTTTGAAGCAGCAAAATGTTTAGGTTCAAGATAATCGCATAGTCTGCTAGATGAAAATGAGTTACAGGCAGCTGTTTATTTAGTGATTAGTGTTGATTAGTTCGATCATTTAATTATTTTTTTAAATTCCTTTTTTTGGAAGCACCTTGTATGCATCAATAAGAAACGGTATGTGCTCTATTATTCCACACAAAGTGTGTGTACGATGTAAACAACACGCACTGTGTATGTTTTAAGTGCATGCAGATCGTTTGTAAAAGTAGCTGTATCCAAAAATTGTACTTTACTTTATACTTTGCTTTTTAACGAAAGTTTACTTTCATTACCTCATTGTTGTTAATAAAAATAATACAGCAGAACATTATTTGAACTTAAAGATGCTTTTAGTACATTATCTTGAAATATTTATTTCTCTCATGTAGCTGAAAAAAAGTCCTGATTTATACTGAACTTGGATTACTTTAGCTTATTGATGATGCCTAAGAGAGAGAGAGAGAAATGTCTAAGGTAAATTTACTAAAGTTTCCTCAGTGAGGTCTTTACTCTTAAATTATAATAGTTACCACCTTTTAGACTTAAAAAAAAAAAATTACAAAAATAAAGTAAGACCAACCACACTGCAGACCACACGATTATATCAAGTAACGTTTTTTTACCCCCAGCCTTATTCTGGAAAAATCGTTTCTTTCCTGTGTTCTGTCGCTAGTTCTGGCGGTGGACTGAGTGCAGCTCTTATCTCATTAGCACAGCAGAACGACTGACCGGGTTCTCTCAAGGCTTAATTTCCCTGGGAGGCCTGGCTTCATTTATCCTGCGCTGAGAGATAGAGAGAGCGAGACACATCGAGAAAGCCAGAGAGAAATGCAGCGGTACAGCGGGAGAGAGAGGTGAAAATAGTTGAATTGAGAAGGTGGACATGGTTCAGGCTCACGGGGAAGAGTATTAGGTAAAGGGGGGGATAAGTGACGGAAATATACAGATTGGTGGATTGATTTGTCATTTTGACTATTGAAATGATCTGAATCTACGACAAAATAATTAGCATCATATTAAAAAGAGTACAGATAAAAAACGATCAGATCGGCCGCCATTTCTATTGTGTCCGATCAAAGAAAGCTCTTGCTTTTGTGATTTGACTCATGCGACGGAGTGACTTTTATTTAGCAACAGCCTAGTTGTGGTTATTTATATTATTCACAAATAGGCGTAGTTGCCAGGTCATAAACATCCCCAGTATCGAACACGGTGCCACTCTGACATCCTCTTTTATGCATTCTGGAAGCTTTTATACTTGACGTAAATTAAATGAACCAGCAAAGCAAACAAAAGAAAACACAACATCGCCTAAGTGACCTGTAAGGCTGAAAATGTCCTTGTAAAACTCTGCTTTATTGAGCAGAAACGTAAACAAGGCTTCGCCAAGCAAGGAGAAGAATGATTGAAAATAAAGTGTGCATAGGAAGGCACAAAGCGGTTGATAAATGCTGATTCAATCTAGTGATTCACGTTATTATTTAAAGCATTTATGTTTGAGATTCGGTATTTATTCATTCTTTATTTTTTTTTTCTGTATTTATGTTTCTGCACTGCTACAGTGTTTGCTTCATGCCCTATAGATGGGTTGATGATATTTTGGTCCACACATAGTTCACCGCACGGTCCTAGTTAAGGCCTAAACACTAGGGTAGCTTATAGCGCCTTCATCATTTACATTCTACTAACCTCCTTGTACATTTCCTTTTGTCTCCTTTCATCCTGGCTTCTCCACTTCATTTCTCTCTGTGAGATTATCACCTCTCCATCACCTCATTTTCCTTTAATGGTGAAGTGAGGGTTTTAGCACTCTATCAGAGAATAATAAGCCTCGAATTTGCTTCCTTTCTTCGCCAGTCTTCAATCCATTTCCCTTCATCATCTTTCTCTATCTTTCTCCTTGCTTTATATTTCTCCTCCTTTCTTGCATCTTCTTCACTTTTCCTGTGTGGTCATCGTTTTATTTATTTAATTATTTTACTTCTTCCTCATACTCATAACCACTTTCCTCTTTCCCCCTTATTCCTCCAGCACCTCTTCCCTGCCCATATTTCACCCCTGTATGTATCCTCCCTCAGCCCATCGCACGTTCTTTTCCTTCTATCTGTTGTTCTTTGTTTTTCCAGGCAGGTGATTATGAGCGAGTTAGGTCCTGATTGGAATTAGCAAGTATGTGCCGTGCCTGGTGCCTTCGAGTGAGAAATCACTCCGTGAGTAAGAATAATTGAACCTAGGCCGGGGTGCAAGTTCATTATCCCCAGATCATAGCAAGCTGGGGCACCATAACAGGAGACAATAATGACTTTGGGGGAATTTTGGACTCTGTGTGGTGGAGTCAAAACACAAACACGGAACATGCAGCAAAACATGATGGTACTGTTTGCGGAACACTTCTTTTTTTGCAAGATCAGAGCGTAATGGCTGCAGTGAAGGTGTGTGTGTGTGTGTGTGTGTGTGTGTGAGAAGAATATTGAACTTGATAAACCCTACTCTATAAAGTTCTTTTTAAAAAAGCACTTTGGGGTTAAGTGGTTTCCAACAACAACCCCCCCAGCGCTCATAATTCCATGCTCCTGGCGTGTCAGAAGGAGATTGCAAGTGACCACGTGTGCCATTTATAGTAAACCAAGCGTCAAAACAAGCAACAAGTCCAATACGTGTCTCCACCTAGAAGACTTGACCAAGTTGCACTGAGCTGGAAAAAACAACTTAAACCTCCTATGACCTATTTCTTCGATTCGTTCAACTTTTGTTGATGCTAAGCAGCTCCGAAGCGCTTCTCTCTCTGGTTTTCTTCAGTTCATTACAGTTTAGTGCTTTTGATTTGTGTGACCCATGAGGGGATAAGCATTCCAACTATTACTGGACGCTCCCTATTTAAACCTAAATCCCACTCTGCATGAAGGGTAAAGCAAAGCGAAAGCGGTCAGTCGGGAACCGTGCTATTGTGACATGCAAGGGTGGAGAAGAGGAGGAAGAATGGAACAATGTCGTGGGAAGCAGATTGTGGTGGGCTGCGTGGTGGGCTGGTGTGTCCCCTGTAGGCTGATAGACCTAAACCCATCTCACAGATTCTCTCTAGATTAAACACGGTGAATAACTAAATGTATGTATTACTGAGAACACACACACACACATGCTAATCCCCGCTCTTCGCTACCGACACTTTATTTTTTTATAAAGAAGTATTAGTCTTTTATATAATGAATGAAACACTTGGTGGCTTGCTGTTGTAATAATACAATAACATGGTGTGTGGTTGCCATTACCATGCCAATGCTGATTATTCTCTTAGACCAGCACACTCTATATGCCATAATTTATTACCACAACTATTAGAACTTAATTAACAAGCCTCACATTTGCACCATTCATAATGTCAGACATTTTACTAAAGAATAATTTTTTCCTATAATAGTTTCCTGTTTATTGCTGCTAAAGCAAAAGTTTACTTAGTAATTAAACTTTTACCAGATCGATTTTTACTGCAGTAAATGATGTGTGTACTTGTGCCATCTTTGCTTATACCACAGTGCTGTTGAATTCTCTGTTCTGATTGGTCAGGAAGCATCAACAATTGTGACAACTGAGCTTGTTTCTATAATCCATATCTTCACATCTATATCTGATTAAAACGATTTATGGGACAAAACATAAAAGTTGTTGACGTATAAATAAAATTTGCTTCATGTATTTATAGCTGCTTTAACGGTCATTTCTTCACCAGCGTTTGATTTTCACTCTCATAAGGTTAAAAAAGTCCCTTTAAAAGCCAGCTTGTAATACGGACATCCCAGAAAGCACAACAACTTAGACACACTTCCGGACGGTTGCAACATAACACTAGTCTTTTTCCATAAGTATGAAGCACATTTAATACTATATAATTACTAATCCTATTGAGTGCTTCCTGTTCCTTTGTTACAGGTGCATTATTCTTTACATTACAGCAAACAAGCACAAACACACTTCAGGTGAAGGTTCGTTAGTACAGTGGTACCCCGCTTAACGACCGGCTCGGACATTGGACTTTTTTGACCGAAATTTGCGCCCACTGAAGGACAAATGCGCGCTTATCGACCTTTTTTACCCCGATGCACGTGAGCGAGGGAAAGGATCTTTCCAGTCTCATCTCAGCCTTCGTGGAGAGAGCATCTGTCATAAATTAAACTTTGGTTTGTGAACAATATAGTGTTATTAAGCGGTCAAAATAACTATTTAGTGCGTGCGTGTATAACATCACCGGCGTTCTGAACTCGCGGCCATGTCACTTCCGGTCGCGACCGCTATACTTCCTGGTCACGGAC
>JAOUQX010000036.1:5855781-5872105 GCA_028566295.1 Liobagrus marginatus
GTATAAGTCGACCCCCCCCATTTTGATATTAATATTTGGGTGTAGAAAGTCGACTTATACACCGGCATATACGGTAAGTTTGGTATGCAGCAAATATGAAGCATATATGCTAGCGTACATATATTCAAGGGATAATTTACAGATGGCCCCTTTTTAAAATGTAAATTAAACATGTATTATTCTTACTAATGCATTTTTAAAGGAAAGCACGTCAGTGTGTAGCTTAATGCATTAAGATTAATTATATTATATGATTCATTATATGACCCCTATTAATTATTCATGTTTACTTATTTTAGATTTAAGCCTAAAAACGTAACTAAACTCAACTTTATTTCTCTTGCACGGCTTACTAGTTTAAGAACGCTCCCGAAATATAGCTTTTGTGGCTGTGTAATTTCGATACGCGTCTCTGTCGGAGGATTTTAACGATTGAACTACTGTATTGATTTGGCATATACCTTGCGCTTTTTGTCATCCAGTCTTTCTCATAATGTCAGCCAGGCAGCAGAATGATAACCGGGTAAGTTGACAAGGGTTTCAGTCGATAGACAAGGCGACCGAGCGGTGCTCGAACATGATTTGAGGCATTAACGAAGGCGATGGCTCAGATCGCCTGTTAAACCTGCATAACAGTCAAAATGATATGTTTCTTACTGACACATAATATGCTTTAGGTCTCATCTCGGTCCATACAGGACTAAGAAAACCACAGCAGATAGTGTTCATGCCTCTAGATTAGATTACTCCGGCCCTCTCAGTGTCCACTAATGACTTTAGTCTGACTTTAGGTTCTTTTAACGTTTGTTAGTCCAGCATAAATGCATATAAATGTCTGAGAACTGCTGACCAGTGTGATAAATTGACTGCTGTAATAGGGGTCATTGAGAGAAGGGATGCAGACGCTGGGCCGAGGGTTGGAAGGGTTAATGAGCGGCTACCATTCAAGTCCAATCGAATCAGGTTTGCCCAGAGAAGCTTTAATTGGAATAATGGAAGTTGGCTCTTAGGGACAGCTAGATTGTAATGGGGGTGTGTCAGAAACATATATTCCCCTTTCCAATTGGGTTTGACGTGGTCTTGGGTGTGCAGCCGTGGTGCCTACATGACAGTGCGTCCCATCTGAAACTTTTATCCAGTCGGCCATTTTTATTTTCACTTGTTGAATGGATAGTGATTATTATTTTCTTATGCTCAAGCCAAAGCTTTTGATGCACCTACACTGAGGTATGGAATTAGACTGAAAGATTTTGGAGAAGTGAATTTAAGAAGTCAGTGTAGGTTTATTTAGTCCCCGTCAGATCGATTTTCTTTTTGATGCCTATAGCGAAGACCTTTAGAGGCTCATTTGCTCGATCTTCAACTTTTTTAATATCTGACCTTTTTTTTAAAGCTACCATTTGTGTACTTTTACCATGCGGGTACATACGTACATGTCGCTATGCTAGTAGATACATGGCCCTAATATTTCAGCGTCGTGCCTCCACATGATATCCTCCCATAAAGCTTTGTTGCAGGTGAACCAATCCGGGAAAAGGCTGTGCCCCAAATGCTACGTGACCTTTGGTACTCATGAACTGTAAATCAAGGTGTTGAACTGCTAATGCTGGAAAAGATTTGATCTAAAATGTGCTTTCCTTATTTCAAAACAGCTGTGGCCGGTAGCCGGCGCACTGTGTACATACTGTAAGACGCACTGTTGTTTGACAACCCCACCCCCCGCTTAGTCAAAAAATTCAACAGTCATTGTCTCAGGGTTCGCACAAAAATCACCTCCTTCCCGCTCTTATTCTGTGGCTCATTTACTCTAGCTCCGTATGTTCGATTTAAAAACAGATGCTGATTCCAGTGTGGAAACGGGAGTTCCAAAGCTTGGTGTTTGCGTAACGATTTTAATGTGTACTTTAAACGCTGCCTGCAGTTAGATTCCTGAAGATAAACACCAGCCATTATCGCTAGATTGGGCTGGGCTGCCATGTGGTTTGTTTAGCACTATTGTTCTGTGACCTCTTGACTTGTATAATACGACCCTCTGACTCATCCACCTCACCGACGTTAAAGGAGATTTGTATAGAGTTTGTTATCCAAAGCAATGTGGATTTTTTTCTAGTTAGTGGAAGTGGGATTTATAGCATGTTCTGTTAGCCAGTCAGGAAATTCAAGTCGAGTGAATTATTCTCCTTTTTATTTATTTATTAAAAAAAAAAAATAGAGTTTAAGGTTGTTAAACTGGAGTCCAACAAGTTACATACTCAATCTCTTTTATCGTGGCTCTTGACAAACTTATTTTGGCTCCAACCTAAATCAATCTCTTTCTCTCTGTCTCTTTCTCATTTGTTTCTCTCTCTCTCACTTATTTGTTTCTTGCTCTCTCTCACTCATTCGTTTCTCCCTCTCTCGCTCTTTCTCTCATCTGTTTCTCTCTCTCCCGCTCTCTCTCTTTCTCTCATTCACCCCCCCCCCCTCTACCTCTCTCTATATCTCTTTCTCAATAGTTTCTCTCTCTTGCTGTCTCTCTCTCTTTCTTATTTGGTTATCTTTCTCTCCCATTCGTTTCTCTCTCTCTCTTTCTCTCATTCGTTTCGCCCCCTCTCTCTCTCTACCTCTCTCTTTTTCCCCCTCCTGATCACTCTCTTTCCCCCTCTCTTTCTCTCTCTGTCTCTGCACTGAACAAGCATTTTAATATAAAACACTAAAATGTAATTTTACTTTCTCTTGTAAATGAAACAAATATGAAGGGGTTCTGAAAGGTAAAAGAGAGAAAAATAATCAAAAGAAAATACAAATCATTGGCGTGAAAATGAAGTGAATGGTCATTAAAAGTGTTTTTGTTAAATAAAAGCTTTGATCGGGTAAAGAAACCGGTTACAAATGAACATAAAACATTGTTATTCTAACGCATGTATAACAATAAAAGAATAAAATATTCTAAACCATCTAAAAAGGGAAAAAGCTTCACTTCTTTAGTATGGCTTAAAACACTGTGTTGAGCAGAACTAGATCTGATATTAGAAATCCAATATCCAGATAGTTATTGGTAAAGCCGGTTAATCGGTTGCTCTATGCATGCCCTATCTGAACATTGTGCAGGAGCCATGCTTCCTGTGGAGATGTTGGGAAGGTGCCATACTTTCTGCTTGACTTTTGAGTGGAAACTATGCCTTCCATCTGTACTTCTGAACGACTTCTTGAAGTTTCATGAGTAAATTAAGAAGATTACGATGCTTTCCATCTGCATTCTGGAACGGTCTTGTGCTTTCCATCTAGGAACGTTTCCAAATATGGGTTCCTCCTTTGGCCTGTATGACTGATTTTCCGAAATATCAACAGGAGCTTTACTTCTCTTCTTTTATTTCCCACCTTAAAAAAAACGACACTTTGCTGAGGGTCTGTTCACAGTTCATATAATGCTGTTAGTCAGTGTTGATAAATGTGATGCAGCCCAGCTCCTTCATGCCATCTTAGAACCGTCATACTCAACTTAGTCCCGACTTAGTACTCTCACTGTTCTAACCCAGACATCTTCCCTCTGTTTAGTCTCTCTCTTTCTCTCTCTCTCTCTCTCTCTCTCTCTCTCTCTCTCTGTGTGTGTGTATATATGTGTGTGTGTGTGTATAGATATGAGAGCGAGTGTGTGTGTGTGTATCTATCTATCTACATATATATGAGTGTATTTTTTTACTGATTTGTGATCGCTGTCTGCTCAATCCTGAAGATCCCACGGTGCAAGTTGTTCTGGATGACGTGGCCGCTGTTTGCTTGTAAATGTTTGTATGCAATTTAAAATCAGCGTTCGACTCTCATTGAGTTAAGTGGGCGATTTGTTCCACATTCAAAATCGAGTCTGATTTCATATCGTGAAACGGGTTCATGAGACACGGCTGTCAGAATCGGTCTGTTATTTTCAGCTACTTGTCATAGAAATTAATGTTTGGATGACATGTAATTAAGGCTCTGACAGCATGGGTGTGTTCGAGGCGATCGACTTCGTTTTTCTTTCAATTTCTTTTTTACATGCAGCCGATCGTCGATATTTTGCTCAGGTTTCTCTGATGAAATTTTCCTGCCCGCTTTCCCTAATCTCTCTGACAAAGGAGTGATTGAGAGCGAACGAGGACGGGAGGGGAAAAGAAAGAGCGAGCGGCAGTGATGAAGAGGAAGAAGGTAGAGACAGGATGAGGAGAATAGAAAGGAAAGACAGAGAGAGAGAGAGAGGCCAGACAGGCTCTCCAGGACGCATTTTGTAGACGATGGTTGTCTGAAAAGGCTGAATGAATTTCCATATAAAGACGACCAAGCGCTTATTTAGCCGTGCTTGACATTTCGGAGAGAGGCGAAGGTTAAGGGTGAGACTGGCGGAATATTAATATTTGTGGCTAACAAACCGGCGCAGGCCATCGCTTAGCGTCTCGGAGATCACTTGGCCTTGGAAATGATCTACAGTCAAGGGCTCGAGCGAAATTAGAGAGGGACATTCGCTTGTCATTATGCAGATATTTCCCTATTTAACGCAGCCGCGCTTGATTGCGTGCTAAGCTCCTCTCTTGTTCTCCTAGGATTAGAACACGGCACAAGCAATCGCAGCCAGCATCATTTACATACGATGTCTGGTGGTAATAGGAGTTTGTGCCTCAGCTTTATGGACTAAACTTTTACATGAATTGTTGGCAGCATTAACCCCTAAATATAAGGTCAGAATAAACAGACAGCTATAAGGACATTACGGTGGAGATGGAAAAAAAAAAACACCCTTTAGTTGAATCTGATTATCTGCAATAACTTGCGCCGTGCGCAATGAGAAATTGATTGATTTATTATGAGAAATCGATTGCACACATTTCATTCGCTCATCTTATGTCTTAGTAACTAACTTTAACTGTTTAAGTGCTGCCGCCTCACACACATAATGGATGGATTTTTTTTAAAAATTATAAATCTACAAATACGAACCTTCTATGAGGCACCTTTTATGGCCCCGGATTCCATAGGGAATTTAAAAAAATTGTGTGGGGGGGGAAAAGCTTCACATTCTGTTTTCCATTCCGAACAGGATGAAGAGGAGGAAGAGAGAAGGAGAGATGAAGGCAAGAACGGACGGATAGAACCGGTGGGCCGCGCGGACTCCATCTCTCTCGAGTAAGCTTAAAAGCCATGGCTGCATAATGAGGCATCATAAGGAGTATAGTTATCTGTGTTCTCTAGTCTAATGGCGAGTCTGTTAACCTTCAGTTCAACGAGAAAGCGTTTATGGCATGAGGTTTGATTAATTTCAGATTCAATCCAAACAAATGCAGCACAACACTAATAAAATTGTCTTTAGGTTATTAGAGCGTGCTGTTCCCTCCAAAGCTAATCTCCAGTGCAAGGATCAGGCTTCTTTTCCCATACACACACACTCGCACTCACTCACAAACACACACACACACACGGCATGCTGCAGGCCCAAACCTGATTGTAATCACTTAATTGAGGTGTCTATTTGGGTTCCTCATCGACCCACGTGTCTTAATGGCTGTCTGGATTATAGATGGCCCTGTTCAGAAAAAGATCCAGACTAGTCGAAGTGCACAACTGCGAGCCGTTTCAACGTCCCATGTAGAAAAACTGCTGCTGTATTGTTTTATTCTGCTATCCTTTTTTGTTTTGTTTATCTGTCCTTCCTGATTGTCCCCCAGTGACCTGCTCAAACCGGTGGAAGTGTCGAATGGCGGCGGGCCGCTGGGAATTCATGTAGTGCCATTCAGCTCCAGAGACAGAAGGTAAATTTCAGTTTTTCCCACACCGAACCTGTTACCCAGTTAGCTCGTTAGCCTTAACCACATGTGGTCTTTCTTCCAGCTCTATTTTCTATCATTCTATCTGTCCTTTCATAGCGTTGTTGAATGTTGGGAACGCTATCGTGTTTGCAACGTCGCTCCATGCTGCCTTAAACCCTCCCACTTCTCTTTCTCGCCGTTATTTTTTTTCTCACCGCTCCTCTCGAGCTTTTGACGGTGACTGACGTTGTTCAGTGTTTGTTCCGTCTGTCTGCATACCATATCTTGTCAAAGGACTCGCTTTTCTATAACAATGTGAGGCATATTTTCTCGCCTCTTCAACAATGCTCTGCTAAAACACGTGCGGTTTCTCCTTGACTGTGCAAGCCGCTTGCTTTGGCTTCCTTCCAGAGCTCTCACTGAATAATAAATTGAAGATTCAATAGCTGGGGTCTTGAGAGAGTTCATTCACGGTGGCAGGAATGATTCTGCCACTTTGCATCCCTCTGTGGACTGCGAGAGGGGACACGGGACTCACAGCGCAGTATGAGGCACAGCTTTATGGTCACACAGGGGCGCGGAATCCAGCCAAGCCAATCCAGCTAAAGCGCCAGACCCAATCAGGGTAAAAGCTCATCTCAAACACTGACAGTGGATTCTTCAGTAACGGCCGTGTGTTTACCCAAGGTCGCCTTGAAAATTCACTAACAAATGAACGAATGTCTGCTTCGTCATCAGATGTCCAGGTTGCGGGCCCTAAAAGAATATTTTCCATCTTATTTTAGGAGCTTTACAATGGAGTTGACCTTTTGTAATGGAGATGAATATTACAAAAACCCTTTTAAGGGTTTTAAGGCCCATATAAAATATACGTTTTGCACTAAAGATGTCTTCACTTGTAACCTCTTTAGGAGTACAATGTAAGATTAATAATAATAGCTTAATCGTTTTGCTGGGCAAAACGCCCATTTCTCATTCATTCATTCATTCATTATCTAGCGCTTATTCTGCTCGTGGGGGCGCTGGAGTTTATCCCAGATAACTTGGCGTGTGAGGCGGGGTACATCCTGTACAATCAGCAGTTAATCACAGGACTAACACTTAGAGACAGACGACCATTCACACACACATTCACTCCTATGGACAATTTAGAGTAGATAATTCACCTATGTCCAATCGTATGTGTTTGGAGTCGGGAGGAAACCGGAGTACCCAGGGAAAACCTGCGCAAGCACGGGGACAACGTGCAAACTCAAGTTGCTGCTGATTTGATTCGGACACTGGAACCCGAGGGTTTGCTGCGAAGACAGAAGCGCATGCACACACCAACACACGCACACATGCGTGATCACGCCAAGCATCGTGAATACATTATTTCAATAATGAGATCTCATCCCATGACCACTGTGAACTGTAAACAACCAGCGGTGTAATTGCGGCGCATAAATGGAGTCTGATTGCATTATTATTCAATTAAAGCCAGTGGAGGAGAACAGGTGGTCTACTTCTCGCTAAGCATTCTGGGCCATCACTCAAGCGGCATGCGGCTCTGCCACCGATCGGATAATGACAGAGCCGTCGATTCAGCCAGTCACGTCTGAGTGTCTTCTAATGACTGCAGCTGGGACAGACCTAGATTGAGATCCAGCAAGCCGACTGAAAAAAGCTTGCACATGTTCCTGTTGTTGGCGATGAAATCATTTTAATGAAACACGGGAGCGAAAGGCTGGGACGAGCAGAGCACGGTCACTTCAGTCTTCTCTCACTTCAGTCCAACATTAATAGCTCATGAATAATGAAGCGCGGCTGATCCTGAATCGCTCCTGCGGGAGTTTAACTCACACTCCTGGTCAGTCGTTGTCTACTTTATGAAGACAAAGCGTGTGCAGCTCCACTCACACATAATAGTACATCATTACGTGTGTGTGTGTGTGTGTGTGTCCTGGGGATCCTTGTATCCTTATCTCCTGGGGCTAAAATACAACTACGGTCTACAGCGATACCTTTACCCCTCTGTGATGGTGCGTGTAGATGTTTGAGAACATCCTTGTCTGTCTGTCTATCAGTATGTCCATCTATACATTTGTCTGTCTGTCTGTCTTTCTATCTATCTGCTTGCCTGTTTGTGTGTCTGTCTGTCTTTCCATCTCTCCATCTGTCTGTCTTCCTGCCTGCCTGTCTGCGTGTCTTTCTGTCTGTTTGTCCTTCTCTCCATCTGTCTGTGTGTATGCGTGTGTGTCTGTCTCTCGGTCTGCCTGTCTACCTGCCTTCCTGTCTGTGTGTCGTTATCTCTGTTTGTCCTTCTCTCCATCTGTCTTGTCTGTCTGTCTGTGTGTCTGTATGCTCCGTCTGTCCCTCTGTCTGTGGACACATAGTTAGAGGGGACTACATAAGTTGAGCCGTGTGGGTTTCTCATACCCTAATCTTGGTGTTAAGTAAACGTTATTAAAGGTCCAGTTTCTATCTGCCACAGATTTAAACTCAGAGAAGATTTCAGACTCCCAGGATATCTTTGATTTACCCTTTCACTCGTGCGCACACACACACACACACGCTAGAAAGCTAAAAAGAGTGTGTGATTATTTTTACTGTTTGAAATGAAAGCTTGAATGTCGTAGAGGAATACCGATGCGCTTACAGGCTTCTTAAGTCCTGCTCTTCTTCCTGTTCACTTTTTAAACCTGTCAAATGTGACTGTGCGATATGCAGCTGCCTGGAAACCGTCGCATCTCTCGGGTGTGTGGATTACTCGCGACAGTGCCCTTCACAACACACACACTGACACCACAGCAATCGAGAGAATTTCTATATGTCAAGTCTCAGCTCCAGTTTCTCGTGTCAGGTTTGATGTGTGAAGATTGGTGGCTAAGCCTCTGCGCAGCTCTGCGGAACGTCGTTTGGTGAAGCTGTAGTCTGTCTGACTCCTTCACAGCGGAACACCACCTTCATGTCACCTCCACTTCCTTCTTAATAAAGTTTAACTTCTGCCCTCTTTATCAAGTTCGGTTCGTTTTCTGTCCGTCGAGCCTGCGTGGTTTCAGCGTTATGTTTTGGTGTTATTTTTGTCATTGGCTTTTTTTTTATTTTTATTATTTATACTCTGGATTGGATCACAGTAGCTTGTCGTAAACAGATTCCAATACTAGAGTTGCCTGGAGTGCAGCTAATAAACAAAAAATTTAACAAATCAAATCAAATCTGTAACATATAAAACAAGAATTAAAATGATAATTTTACATTTTTTAGGTTTCTAAAATGACATAACAGTCTATACAATAGCTTTATACTAAGGAACTTTGCATATATACTTTGCATTTGGGGGGAAAAAAAGAAAAGTTTTTTCCCCCAAACTATAACACTAAACTAATTATCTTTTTTTTTTATGATAGGGTATAAATGTATTTTATTCTCTCAATTTGTTTTTTTTAATAGAACACATTCATTTGGGTGTTTAACAATCTCATTAAGTTATAGTCTTGGCCCAAAATGGTTGTGCTATATTTACGTTACTTTTTTTTCCCTTCATCTTCCTGTTATTTATAAAACTGATTTGGACTCTTTGGGAATACACTCAAAGATGTTCAAACGTGTTGTTAAAATGTTTGTTTTTAAATGAAATATATCCCTTTTTAACATGAAAAACTAGACCGTTGACGCACGTGACATTTAATGTTTGATAAATGATATTTTGAGCAAACTTGGTAGTATTGATAAAGCGGCCCCGATAAAAACGACGAGAGCGTGTTGTTAGTCTTAAGCTCTTCTAGTTCTGTGTGTGTGCTCAGCATGGAGTCTGTGTGTATCGTGGGTTATGTGGTATCATCGGTTGTGAGCTGCTTTAACATGAAGCTGTGTGGTGATTGTGCAGGACTTTGGGGCTGCTGGTGAAAAGGCTGGAAAAGGGCGGGAAGGCCGAGCGCGAGGCTCTCTTTCTGGAGAACGACTGCATCGTGCGCATTAATAAATGCGACCTGCGCAACATCCGATTCGAACAGTAAGTATGCTGGAGGAATCTCTCTCTCTCTCTCTCTCTCTCTCTCTCTCTCTCTCTCCTCTCAAACTATCTCCTCTTTTCTCTTTAGGGAGTTTACATCTCCTCAGTCTAGCCATCAGAGTCAGATATCCTTCTTATTCCTCTACTCTTTCTACACATCTGTCTTGTCTGCATGCTTTTTCATTCTACATGTTTGAGAGAGAGAGAGAGAGAATGTGTGATAGGTCACTGTTTTGAATTGTTTGAATCGTGAACCTACACATCACGCACACACACACACGCTCCCCTACTCCTAAGCCTACACATCACACACACACACACACACACACACACACACACACACACACCTACCCCTACTCCTAAACGTACACATCACGCACGCACACACACACCTACTCCTAAACCTACACATCACACACACACACACACGCACACCCTTACCCTACGGCTACTCCTAAACCTACACATCACACACAACATTCTGAATTTTTCCATTTTTAATAAAACATTGTTTAGTATGTTTTTCACGCTATTTTACTTATGGGGACTCATAAAATGTCCCCATAAAACATGCACATGTCGTAATACCAGTTTAATATCCATGTCATATCCAAATTTATGAAAACAAGTACACACACACACACACACACACACACACACACACAAAGCTCCATGCCTTCCTTTATACTGCTAGCCTTCATTTCTCATGTACTTGACATGCCACACACACACATTATATTTGTGATGATTTTGTCCCAATTAGGAAAACACGGCATATCAATAAGAAATTGCCCCCCACCCTTTTTTTGACCCCCAAACATTTTTTTATTATTAACACAAACAAATGTTAATACTGATCATTTATAAATAAATATTCATTAACGTTACTCATTTCTGTGGACGTTTCTATTTCATGCCCCCTTTTGAAAGTAACTTGTAAAGACAAAAGCCATGCATAATGTGTGCTGTGCAAATTTGTGTCTCTTTGAGGCATGAGCGTCATTACACTCAGAAATCGTTTATATAAGTATTACAATCTTTTAATTAAGTCAATGGAAAAAAAAGAAATATCCCAAATTGCCGTATTAAACGTAATCACCACAGATGCTTCTTTGAAAATACCTCTCCCTACCCCCATTAACTACTGTATTTGGTTGATTGTTTAATAATCGATGACATAGAGATCGATTAAGTACAGTAGTTTTTCTGTTATTGTTTGTAGTACAGAAATAAATATTAGATACATGCTTTATAAATAAAGGATTATACATTTTGGAGCAGTGGTTCAGAGCACTGATCCAGATGTGAGGTGACCAATCAGTAGCTCCTTTCTCCATTACCCAGTACTGATGGAGCACCGAATAAGTTACATAGTCTTATACTCAGACACCATGTGAAGGAACTTTATCCCAAATCCAAAGCAACAGGTTTTTCGCTGAAGTTGAATAAAACCGTCCTCACACACACACAAACACACTCTTTTTTAATCTTTTCCTATTTAACCCTTCTTGTTTTGAACATCGTTTATCTTAAAGCTGTCTATGTTCTAATACCCTGCTTTGGGCAGAAAGCTGAAACACTATTTACACACTCGATCTACACCTGAATAGTTCTTTAGCTTCAGCCATGTTTTCGCTGATAACCCCAAGATTTTGTCTTTGCAGCCTCCATTCGAACCCCCACCACCTACACCCAAACTCCTCCTGTCATTTTCTCACTAACTTCTTTCATTATTCCATCTCTTTTTTTCTGACTGGGTGGCATGCAGAGTTGCAATTCAACGAGATCTTCTAATCTTTATTGGATTGTTTTGCATGGATAAATATTTAGTGCTGCTTAATCTAACTCAGTGTAATGATGCATTGATGGAGTCGTTTATTATTCAATCAGAGGCGGGGAGCTGTGTGATTAGCGGCGTGCCATGGTTCTGCTCGTTAACATACACGCACACACACACACACACGCGCGCATAGTCACACACAGGCACGTACGCGCGCACGAACACACTGTTGTTTACTTGATTTTGGAAGGGTGAATTAGCATAAGAATGAAGAGAGGTCTCTCGGTGAGGCTGCGTTACTCTCTAGATGCAGACACCAAACTAAACGAGCGGCTTATTACAGAAGCTGCTCAGCGCCCGTCACATGCATACGCTCGCATTCATCCACCTGTGACACCATATTTCTTTCTCAGAATCCTTTGTGCCTCGTGTGTTGTATTGTGAAGGTCTGAGCGCGACTATAGTTTGCACAATGTTGATATGTTGCTCATCGTTGAACCAGGACAAAAATGGCACCTATGAAACGGGCTAATTCTGGCTAAAACAGTTTGGCCAGTGTTTATAACTTCGGGTGTCCCATCTTCCTGGCCAACAGTGTTGGTTAGTTTCCAAACCACAGCTCAGGCTTGGTCCACTGATTGCAATCATTCTCTTGTTTTCCACCCTTCATTGTATGATGGTTCTTGACTTTGCCCAGTTTTAACTTCAGTTCAATCACTCTAGGTGTTCTAAAGCTTCAAACAGAGAGGTAACTTCAGTACCTCCTTGTCCTGATTGGTCGCATGTTGCTGCATGCTATTCGTTTTTCCTGCAATTTTGAAAACCTGGGGCTTTACAGTCCGAGTTTCTCCACAGAGCATATGTTTCACTTCATTTTTTCTGTATGTGGCTCTGTGGCATTTTACTCTTTGTGCATTTGCTTTAATGTTAAGGAAATATTATACAGATGTGTAAACACCACTCAAGTCAAGTCAAGAAGCTTTATTGTCGTTTCCGCCATATATAAATGATGCAATACATAGTGAAACGAAACAACGTTTCTCCAGCACCATGGTGCTACATAGCACAACAAGGGGTCACATGGGCAAAACAGCGCGGAATAAAACAAAACACACAAGTACGTACTACAAAAGTGCAATAAGTGCAGACTGTGCAAGCCAAACAGTACAATACAATACACCACAGGACAGATACATATATACACACATACACAGATGGAACATGTGGCATTGCACCAAATAAGGAGGCAGCAGTAAGTTTTAAAAACAGCAGCATTATAAACAGCAACAGAATTAAAGTGACTGTGGGTAATAGTAGCAGCATTTAAAAAAAAAAAAATAGTACTAAAGTGACGGCGCATGAATGGATATCGGGTAGTAAACATAGATCTTTGTTAGCTGAGTGTGTGTGTATTTGTGTGTGATGAGATTGGCGGATTTCAGTTCTTGGTGTTGAGAAGCCAGATGGCTTGTGGGTAAAAATGTTTGGACAGTCTGGTCATGGCGGCTAACCTGTTTCTGAAGGCTTTCCTCGATTTTATGAAGAGCTCTTGTTTACTGTGCAGACATGTAGATTAGCCTTAGGCTTTAATGCGTTCTAGCTCACTTCCATAGCTGTGAGATTATGCAAATGGTAGATAATGTAATATATGTATTAGCCACGTTTCCAGCTCCAGCAGCGCAATTAGCCAGTGATTAGTAATGCTGATTTGCTGACCTTTGATGGTGTTTTCCTCTTAAGTGGACCAGTGTCTTCAGAACAAGAAAATGCACTTAGGCACAAATCTCTATGACCAAAATGATTGATTTGCTCTATTGGTGTGCATGTTGGTGCATTTGGACATTATCAGATTACTTTGTTGTTTTTGAGTTTACTGATTATCTATTATTTACCCGTGTTTTTTTTTTTCACTTTTCCAGAGCACAGGACTTGTTCAGGCAGGCCATGCGTTTGCCGTTCATCCTGTTCCATGTGGTTCCAGCTATGAAGAAAATGCAGTATGAGCAGTTCTCCCAGAGCGAGCTGGGTGTCCAGCATGGCCCTGGCCCTGGACTCCCTCTCCCTGGGGTTCCTGGTCCTGCTTCTAAACATCTGTCCACGGCATCAAAATCTGGTTCTGATCCTTGCCGCCTGTCTCCTGAATCCATACCTGGGGACAGGGGTAGCGTGGTTGTTGGAGGCAGTGATTACAGTCCTCAAAGAATGTCTAAGAGTGGACCGCATGCTAACCATAATCACCAAACACCATATTCCCGAATAGAGCCAAACCAACCGTATCCAGGATTGGCACCTGTCGTCGGCTCAACCAGCAAGAGTACGACTTCTACAGGCTTCACCAAAAAGATCGGACGCAAGTTTAAGGTCCAGCTCAGAAAAGGTGAGAGAAAAAAGAACCTGCCACCGGACTATGTTGTCGAATCAACGCCTATCAATAATATATGCAGTGAAATTATCGTGCAGTCAATAACATTAGCAAACTTTTATCATAGCGATTTTTGCAAACGTTTCTTCAGAAAACATAACCGCACACATGCGGTTACAAGATTAAATACAACATAAAACTAATGATTGTTATTAAAATCCTTTTTAATGCCATAAAAATATATCTTACCCATTCGTTTGTAGTGCGGTCCTGAAAAATCGCCGTTTAAAGGACTATGTAGCCCTTCCCCCTACCCCTTCCTTTCCAGCCAAAAGAGAATTGAGATACCCCTACTCCTTTATGTGAATGTGCGAAATAAAAATAGTGTTAAGTGAAGGGGTGTAAGGTGGAATTGGGATTGGGTCAAAGTGAACACTGTCTCTCTGGTGTATTCACGCTGCATATCACTGAGCTAATGCTGTGCAGTGGGTAGTTACTTTGGGAAACAGTTTGGACTAGCAGTGACAACAATTTGAAGCAGTCCAAAGTTGTAGTTTGTTTGTGTGTGTGTGTTCCCTTTTAAAACGTAAAATCATAGCATTCTGGGAGGTCCACAAAATGTCGCATATCACAGTACAGTAATAAGGGAAGGATGTCATTCTCTAATGCATGGAAAATGATCAGCCATGTGACGTCCACCAGTTACGAGAAGCAGTTTCTTTTGAAGCCGTCTCCGATTTCGCCTGCTGTTAATGGCTGATGGTATCCGTGTTGTCAGTGCAGGGATTGTCTTTATGTAACTAATATAATTAACACTTCAAAGCGTGGTAGTCGCCGTAGCGGGAGATTGTGTGCAGCTCACGCTTTCTATCAACCTGACCCGCTGCTCCGAATCCTGCACGACGAAATCATCGCAGCGTTTCCCTCTGCCTGAAAGCGTCACGTGTTCGTCCGAGTTTCGGCATGACTACGACTTTAATTTACACTAACACGCATGCAGCTAATCTCTGCGCATGGTGCTGTTGTTTTGTTTAGTTAGTCTGACCGATAACTCCATGGCAGGGTTCAGTCAGAGATTTCTCTAATGGCAGATACACACAGACTCTTTCCCAGGATACATCTGTAATGGAGCATTTCAGAGTGTTTAAGTAAGAAGGGAAATTAAAAGCCCTTTTTGTCAGCAGGTTGCAAATCCGGTAAGAAAGCAGAACAGCAGAGGCGCAATTACCGCCGAGACAGCAAACCCCCGACAACTTGTCCCACTGGGAGAAATATTTGGAGGGCACGTACATCGTCTGCTTTAATGGAAAAGACAGCTGCAGGCTGGGAGGGGACTGTTAGAATTTGCTACCATCACGCTACCCACTTGTCATGCCCTGTGTGGTAAATGGGCATAGCACAGTTTCAGATGCTGATGTTCTCAATACAGTTTCCTTTTGTTCCTGTGTGTGTGTGTGTGTGTGCACGCGCGCGCCCCATGGAGCTTATTTACATCATTATGTAACTAATGATGGCGGTTCAGTATGCATACAGCTTCATATAAAACTTTTCTAATCTATATAATAATGTTAACCATATGCTTCATTTCTGCTTGCAAGCTAGCCCGCACAGCTAATGCTCGTCGTTACAACATTTTCACGAGTTTGACTTGTGATTTGGCCCACAATTGATAAACTCTTACGTTTTCTTAGATACATAAAATCCAGTCAGTGCATTTTTCACACTGTTGGTGGCAGCTTGGTGGTGCTGGTGATTGAACCTACAATCTTCCGATTAACATCTTTACCACTGAGCACCCACTTTCCCATAAGCTCACAGATATCCACGATTGGCGTGTCTCTTAACACTTGATGGGGGAAAGAGGTAACGCCGTTACTTCCATATAGAAAGCATGGCTGATGGGGCTCTTTTAACTGTGGCATTGTTGGGTTTTGAAGAGATATCTATTATTTTTACATACGCAGGCAGTGATATGATTTTGTTAAGTCGTGGTTTCCTCCATTACTGAATCATTGTCTGCCTACCCTGTCGGTTTCCCCGACCCTGCATTCTGCTTATAGAAAGCAAGTGAGAGTGAGAGCGTGCGAGCGAGAGACAGCGTGAGAGAGAGGATAAGCGAAGCGTGTATGGCGGTGTGCCTGTTGGCACGTCCGTTCCTGATGCAGCAGATGCTGAGGGCTGGTGATTTGGCGTGAGGTTTTATCCGAGCTGGCTGGAGATGCTGAAGGCAGTTCGAACACGAGAGAGGATGTGTTCCAGGCTAATGTAAAGAAGTCATTGCAAACCAACTCAAGATAAACAAGCAATACATACCTCATCCCCCTTCTAGCTCCAGCTCTTTTACACAATCCGCTTATTTAAAGTTAAAGTTAAAGTTGAGTTTATTGGTCACATGCACATCATACAGTACAACATACAGTGAAATTCTTTGA
>JAOUQX010000036.1:5912853-5922950 GCA_028566295.1 Liobagrus marginatus
GTATATATCTATGTATATATAGATATATATATATATATCTATATCTATATCTAGATATAGATATATAGATACGGGCGGGCGGACGGACGGACCCCTGAGCACAGCTCTTAACCCTGAACTGCTCAGTAGAATAAATAAGATAAATGTAAGCCACTAGGGAACTATGTATCCCCAGATAAGGGAATCTGTTTAATTCTGTAAATGTAATAATAATGCTAGAAATACAAATATCTGTCTGTCTTCATAGCATTGATGATAACCCTAACCCAAGATTCACCTATGTATCATCTGAGACTTACATTATGTTTCTTTGTACTAGTGCAGATGATGGACATATATAGTGTGTTACTGAACACCCTTGCACCATGCACATACTAAAAATAACTTGAAGTAGATATAAGACTTCCACGTTGAACTTCCACCCATCAGCAACACCTCAGTGTGGAACTCCTTCTTGTGTTGTTCACATTCAGTAGACCTTGATGTTCTAATAAGGGCATGAAAGAAAGAGTCTCTCTTTTGAAGACAAACACGATGGCGTCAGCAGCATTTTGCACGGTTTCCGTGACGCCATAGCACCCCGGTCTATGTGAAAACAACAGGAGTGTATTTTCTGCTACTGGTGGACTGCATGAAGGGTCGCTTGATTACAGTGAGACAGGAAACAGCAGTAGAGCACTGGGCCATCTGCACAAGTGGATTTAAATAACATCAGTTCCAAACACAAACAGTTCCTTCGTCACACCCAGCAGTCGGGCAGAAATAGCTTCTGCTTTTCAGGAGCGTCGTACCCAAATCATCTCTCAGTCTACATGTGTGAGGGCAGAGTGGTAGAAACCGCATCAGTATCCAAACAGTTTTCCTAACACCCCCACACAATCGCTCAGCTCACTGCCTGTCGACCACAGCTATGTTAATGGGCAGAAAGTAAGATGTTCATCCTCCCACTCCGCTTGCTTGAGCTGCTATGTAAGCCTGACTGGCTAACGGATCGAGACAAGGTGCAGAAAAGGTGTCAAAGATTTGTCCATCCCAAAATTCCTTATAAGGAAAGGAAGTTATTTAGTGAACCCAAACCAACGGTGAGCAGTCTGGCTGCAAATACCACATCTGCATTTATTAGGACAAGAAGAAGAAAGAGAAGTCTTTATTATTGCCACAGTGGAATTTTTACAGCTAGCATATTCCAGCTTTTTTAAGCACAGGCTCAGCCATCGTGTGATGGCCCCTACAGCAAGCGTCTTTATGGACATTGATCAAGGGCCCAACAAAATGTAGCTTGGTAGTTCAAATGCTTAAAGCCTGACCTTTTGATCAATATCCCAGAGTCTGAACCACTCATCCACCGCCAGTTGTTGTGCTGTTGTGTCGTGTTGTACATCACACTAAACTAGCTTTAATGGGTTGCATTTTATAACTTAGAACCGGTCACTTTGTACCCAACCATTATACAGCTTTTGCTGGAGTCAGGTTTAATGCTTTCACGGTGGCATGTGATAAATACATACGCAAATAACGAAGAGTACAATGTTTACTCTCATCATGCTTCTCCTTCAGGAATTCAGCATGAGTCACACGTTGAGTTTTTAGTTATTCGCCGCACTATAATTACATTTATTAAAAATCCACGTGCATTCTCACTGGCAAGCTAATTAGCACCATGCTATAGAGCTGCCGTTTCTTTTCTTTTCCTGCTTAATTATTCCTCTCAGCGCCACCGGAGTGGTCCTAGCTGTAGCTGTTCTAATGCTATTTAGGGAAAGCGAGTGGAATGCCGATGAGCCGCAGCCGTTAAGAGATCCAAACACTCGAATCAGAAGGTATGCTGGGTTAAAGCGAGAGAAACATGACTGTGATCTGAAATGAAGCTAATTAAGGAGGTGTTGTGCAAGATGTTCCTCTGCATATTTTCAAACACTCTTCCAGGAGTTAGTTTCCTGTGAACACGCACGCCAGCACATATAGCTGTCGATTAGCATGTGAGATGAGGGAAGTTCAAGGCAGTTGCGTATTAAAGCAGGGAGACTTTGAGCCACTGAAGTCGGCGCTAGTAAATATGGCCTAGCGTGTTTGAAATTTCAACAGTAGACGAATGGGCTCGCCATAGCGTTATCACATATGCACACTCCTATCGATTAGCCTTAAGGATGTACACATCTGTTTTGCTAAAATTCTCCCGTCTACACTCGTGGCTAGTATTAAGGACAAGCAAGCGGTTAACTAAATCGTTTATAGGTGTGAATACTGACTGTAAACTATTTGGTATGTGCAAATGACTGTGTCCCTCTGGAACCAAGTTGAATACTTCTAATTAGCATGCGAAGTGCTTAAGGAGCGACCTGTGTAAATAATAACAGCATTGCGATATATCTAAAAAAAAAGATGGTGATAGAAATATAATATCGAACCTCCGCATTTTTCTTGCTGTTGATGAGCGCCCAAGCGTGAACGAGCGTAGAATAAAAGAACACATTCTTATGGACATTCAGAATTTCAAAGACACAAAAGGTTCCTTTTTTGTGATGAGTGATGGCATTAGGTGCTAAGTATTTTTGTATGGACATTTACTATTAAATATACCAATACCTAAAAGAAGGGGAAAGACCCTCTGTTTTTGTTTGGTTCTTTCAAAATAAAAGTATTAGCATGTTTATTAGCAATATTCATTATACATGTATAGTACGGTGGCAGCCAGTTAGCACTCATGCTTCACAGCAAGAAGGGCATGGGATCGATTCCCGTCCAGGGTATTTCTGTGTGGAGTTTGCACGTTCTCCCTGTGCTTGCGTGGGTTTTTCCTGGGTACTCCGGTTTCCTCCCGCCTCCAAACACATGCGATTGATCATAGGTGAATTAGCTACTCTAAATTGTCCATAGGAGTGAATGTGTGTGTGAATGGTTGTCTGTCTCTAAGTGTTAGTCCTGTGATTAACTGCTGATTGTACAGGATGTACCCCGCCTCACAACCTAAGTTATCTGGGATAAACTCCAGCGCCCCCACAACCCTGAACAGGATAAATGCTTGACAATAGATGGATGGAAAAGTTGCCACATGTATGTTTTTGACTGAAAATAAAAGCAACGTTGCATCGCTAGCTACCCTTTCCTTCTTTGTTGCTTGGTGTCTAGCTAGCTACTGTCCCAAAATAGCCATTTAAATTTCGCATAGCCGTTTTAAGCCGGGATTAGTGTGTAGCACAGAACGGAAACCGTTTCCGCATTAGCATAACAAGCACTATTCTTCTCGCTCAATTTCATTACTACCTACTACGAAGTCTTTACATTATCGGACATGTACATAGCTTTTCTAGCTCTCCTGATAAAGAAAAAAATTGCTCTTATTTTCTTGCCTCTGATTAGACCCGAGGCATAAGCAGTAGCAGTGTCTTATTCTCATAAGGATCTAAATTCAGACCTGCAAGTCGCCGTCATTGTAATATGGACTTTGCCTTGCTTGTCATGCAAGTAGCTTTAATGACTTATTAATGAACGTCTAGAGCAGCTGAATGCTAATCACAGTGCTGTTAATTCCTCTGCCAATCTCATTAGGCCGAGTTAAAGTTAACAAACTTTTGCTGATCCGAGCCGAGCGCTTCTCACCTCCCCAAAGAGATGCGTTATCAAATTACTTTTTGCACTGTTAGGACGTTGGCAAGGAGACTCATGTAACTGGATAACTGGACCGTTTATTCGGAGTCTTATGGAAGATTGACAGACGCACACGGACAGCGATTTGATCAGAGGCAATGAGGGCAAAAGGTAGAAGGAATAATGGAATAAGCATCTAGCAGTCAAATAGCTTAATTAACTATTATCACCCTCGGAGTGATGCGTACACGCATGAGCATGTTAAGTAGGAAGTTTTCTAGCAGGATGAAATATACATAAGTGACATCCCATCCAGAGCCCTTTTTTTTAGTAAATAGAAGGGAATTTTTTTTTGTTATCAGTTTGTGGTGGGACAGTCTGCACAGACAACTTTGACCTTATTTGTATGCATTATACGTACGCGTTATACGTACGCTTACGGTCTTAGCAAGAAATACAAAGAAAATACATTTTCAAAGGTTAAGCACAGAAAGTTCAGTTGTCCTTTTGGGGAAAGCTTTAAAGGTTATTTAGGAAGTGACACAGATGCCAGTATTTACCGTTTATCCGTAGTTAAGAGAGCACCAGAAGCAGCACAGAAATGATGCTTTTCTGTTTTCTTGGCCTCATCAGTGGTCTGAATTAACACAAACATAACAGAAAAGCTACTCAGACATTTGTGTATTAGGTGTCTCTTGTTGCCAGACCTTTAGACTGATGGCAGAGGGGCTGAAGCCTATAGCAGCTTTTATTGGATAAGAGGGCGTCTGACATAAATGTAAAGCAACCATTCACACGTTTAGGTGTGTAAAAAAATGTCCCTACAAAAACAGACCAGTGTGCACCCGTAGATTATAGATTTAAAAACTTGGGCAAATTATCCAGCGTTTAGCTGATTGTCATTAAGTGCATTTTGTCGCTCTTCTTCCATGAGGGAAATAGAGGGTGATGATGGCTTTGTATCCAGCTGAACCATTAAAAACATGAGGCACGTCTCCTGCAAGTCCAATCAGGCGAGGAACTCCAAACAATTAAAAATTTTCCAGTTTTTGTGCTGCATGCATCAGACATTGAGCCAATGATTTGCGTGTGTGGCGTCTGAAGCTTAGACTATAGCCGTTTGTCAATACCAAGTATGCAAATTCGTATTTTCGTCGTTGGTAGTAGGTAGTAACGAACTTCCAAGGACGGGAGGACACAAGTCCTATTTTTTGTGAATGGAAGAGCGCCATACTTGATTGCATCACGTGTTACCCAAAGTTCGTTGTGGTACATGAGCACAGAGCAGCTGGTGATCGCCTGGATCTCACAACGGTGAACTCGTCGGAGCAAATTTTCAAATAGGCGCTAACTTTATAAAGGACTGTACATTTTAGGTTTAAAAACCAATATTCCCGCCTCAAAATCTGTTACAACTACTTTTCGTGACAATATTATTCTGAAAATTATTTTGTGGGTTTTCTCTTAGAAAACCGGTGCGGAATGCTTTCTGTGATACCTGTCTGACTCGTCTGACTAAGTTCGCACCAGTCACCACTCGATACATCCTTGATAAAAGGGACAGATCAAGTACACATCCGGGGATTTGAACTGTACTTGGCTAGATATGAACTCTGAATTGGAGTGCTTGGGCACTGAATGATGACGTTTCACAAGTCCACAAGAACAAAAATGCACACAAGAACGTGTGTTGAGAAACGATCTGAGTGCAGTAGTTTGTTTACTAACTGAATCTAATTGAACTTTGACCTATGCGTATGGTACGCTTATCCATGTGCGTTGGTCTTGTGAGCCACAGCACTGTGGATACTTCTGAAGTGGATAACGCTCAACTAGCCAAAAGTTCCTCTAAAGGAGTTTGTGCACTGTCAGTTATTGCGGCTGGACTTTCTGACAGTTTAATAATCAAACACCTTTCTGTTTTCAGCTGCAGCCATTACCTGGGTTCTGAATCCCTGCTCTGAAACCTAATTTAAATCGTGTTTACTTTGCAATTTCACTCCAAAAGCGGGCAGTAATGACATGAAGGTCTGTTCCCGCAGCCCTGCTGTCCCTTGTGCCTGAAGCCAGTCGAGGAGCAGATTTGCATGGCTTTATTAAAGGAAATAGTCATCAATTGAAGGCACTGAGTTGTGAAATGAAGACCCTGACCTTTCAGCAGCTTCTAACAACTTTGAGATTTACTTTTGTCTTACAGTCGAAATGAGAACGAGGGATTCTGCTGTATCTTTCAGCAGGTGCTTATTGGCGGTTTTAACCCAGGACATGTCTTAAACATTGCCTTGACTATTCGGTATTGCACAGTATTAAAGCTGATTCGTTTTCATGAAAGGAAATGTGGTACTCTCAGAGGTATTCTGAAGCTGAAGACGACTTATAATCAAACTAGGAAGATGCCAGAGTAAAACCCCACCCCCCGGTAGCAATGACATGTAATTGCTCTTTCAGATGGTAAACTGACTATTATTATAAAAGAAAACACACTTGTAGTAGTTATGAGGAAACCTGGAGGCTTCAAGTTTTGACAAATGTAGTAACGGCAAACATGTAATACGTTTGTATTAGTATTTTTTCAGTAAAACGGGTTCTGACTGTAAATAAAGTGGTGCAAACTTTAAATTAGATAAATATATACCCAGCCAATATACTGTTTATGAGCGCTGTTTCTCAGTCTGTTGGTGGCCTAACAAAATCTTACGGTTTGATTACATCTTGCAATCCTTTTTTTATTGTTGTTGGAACCAAACGGCAGAGTCATCTGATTATTTTTTAACCATTATTTCTGTCAGGTTGCTTGCGTCAATGTTATTTATTAACATGGTAATGCATACGGTTAGGTTTGGTGGTATGGATCTGTTCTGGGCGGACTCCGCGCCCGTGTATGCGCTTTGCTTGGACCGGGCGGGGAGAGCGGTGAGTCAAATCCCCCCTTTGGGGTACAGAACGGATCGGCGCTGTACGTGCGCGCGCATGTGGTTTATTGCGCTTGTTGCGTTAGTGCTAAGGCCCCGGATATGTGGAGAAGCTGGTGCTGGGTGCTGAGCTGGAGGCGGTGGCGCCGGACGATCGTTTAAATTCCGGCGCCCGGATAATGGAGTTCGGGGAAGGGGATGGGGTGTCGACCGAGCACCGCGTGCGGCTAGCGGTAGACAGATGAACTGGCTGAGGCTTTAAAGTTGCTGTGATTGGTGTCGGAACCGGGAACAGCTGGCTGTCAGCTGATGCGCGCTCGACTGACGCGACCTGCCAGAATTAATGCGGTGCTTGATTTCTTAAAAACTTAAAATTAATATTTTTTTAAATTTTGTTTAGATTTGTATTAAAAATTAAAGGGACGGAGGGGATTAGGAGAATTTAGGATGAAAAAGATTCCAAAATTAGCCTCGCCGTCATTGATTGCATGGATTCAAAGGAGTCCTGAAAAGCATGTTTAATACAAGGTTGTTAGGAGGTTGTTTACATGGATTAGAACTGTACACCTGGTGAAATTCTGTAATCCGTCATTTCTAATGATGACTCTGATACTTCCAGCCAATCAGCGTTCAAACCATCAACGGGAAACATGAAGGCACATATTTGATCTCTTCATCTCATTTGACACTTTGGAAAGGCACTGCTGCTTTTTGCCACATGGCGGGGGTGCATTAGCCTCAAGGCTCAATTATACTTGCCTTGAACTATGCCCATGTATCTTCAAGATGGCTGCTTTGCATATTGTGTGATTTGGTTTACATCCGTCATTTTTCATTCTGTCCTTTTGCTTAAGTTTAACATCCATTTTTAACCACTTTCTTTAAATAATTATGTTCTGAAAAGCACAGAACCATTAGTACACTGTCTACTACAGAATAAACATATAACCATCATGTATGCTCAAAGTTTTGACTAATATTAGTGGACAGTGGTGATTTACACAAAGAATCTGATTCACTTATTCACTTATGGTTGAGGGTTCAAGCCCCAGCTGTGACACTGAGCCAAACCCTCATCATCTCTCTTCCAAGGGGGCTGTGCCGTTGCGGATGCTAGGTTACGGGCTAGCTTCGTATCAACAAGGAAATACAATTAATACATTTTTCCTGGAATGTTATGTATTTGTTAACACTATTAACACTTACCTGACTTCCTGGTCCAGTTACAGTTTATAAACGCGTCCTGTACCCTTCAGACCTATACAACGGCTCTGTTTTGTGTCCCAGTCCTCTGTTTAGTAAAAACCTTAATACAAGGTCATAGTTTTTTTTATTTTAGACTCAGATTATGGCACCAATTATACTGATGGCAGAGATATTTTAGGAATAGTTTATGAGCTTATGTGTTGAATATCACAGTGCATGGACTCGCTAAGACCTGAAATCCTTAGAATCCTGAACGTGACGTGTACGAGTATGAATCGTACTTCGGTGAATGTGTCTTTACACAGATAAGTAAGGGCACTCGTATATATCGTTAGTGCTTCCGCACAGCCATGTGCCAAGTTAAAAACCTTGTGTTTCTACGTAAGCGTCCATGCGGTTCTAGTGTCCCTGCTGCTTCTGCTGCACCTGTCACTGGATGTAAGGAGCGCTGCTGAGAGTTCAGTTATCATTGGATATGAACCATAGCGCCTCTTATTTTCAGCTCCATCCCCATCCTATTGTCAGACACTGAGTTCTTTACTGTTCCAGCGTGTGTGTTTAACACTAACACACAATACCTGTGCTGCTTTCTTCAATCTGTCTCAGGTAACTACCAGCTGTCCCCCACTGTGAACATGCCTCAGGATGACACCGTCATCATTGAAGACGATCGGCCACCTGTTCTTCCTCCACTCCTGTCTGACCAATCATCCTCCAGCTCCCACGACGACATGGGCTTTGTCCTAGAGCCACCTGTCTCCTGGGACAAAGATGTTCATAATCAAGAGGAAAGGTAAGATTATTCCAGATCAATGCACTCGTTGTGGGAGCAAACGATGAATCAGCATTTTTGCTCAGATTCATCGTGAAACTGAAGCGCTGGTGCGTTTCTGATGTAGACAGAAAAGTGTTAAAAACCCCCCCCCCCCCAAAAAAGAGCCGGTTATTAAAACTGACTGTGAAATAATTGAAAGCAGGCCAGCTGGCACTGAAAGCATTTGTTTTCCTTTATTTAAATCAAATTTGTCGTACAGAAAGAGCACACTTCTGTTTCGCCCAGTGTTTACATCCCCACCGGATTTTAATCACAGGATTTGGGTTTTTAATCTCTAATTACTATAATAGAGGAAAAAAAACAAACAGATATTGACTCTCTGTCGTCTCTGTTTTTGGTTTGTAAAGAAAATGTGGGTCGTCACATTGACTTCCTGTGCCATGTTCGTTGTTCATTTGTAACGTCTGCTGATTAAGTCATGGACAAACAAGCCGGGATAAATGAAAACCTGTTGGGCACCTTTATAAAACACTCTAGACCGGGCCCTTTTGCTGAGCCTCCATCAGTCACTGTTAATTTAGATTTGTTTGCTCGTAGATATAGACATTCAGCTATAGAGTTATATCCCTTAAGTGGGTCATTCACAGGGATGTGTTTAGTAAAGTGTGAAGAGAAAATGTGAGTGCCACTGCGGTGCTTAAACCTAGTTGGCAGCGTTGGTGGACTACATTCATTGTGTAGCTATAATTATTTATATATAATGTGTGTATATATACTGTATGTATATATAACCCTAACCCTAATCCCCATCTGCTCAGTTGGTTAAAAGCTGAGATAAATGTATGTGGCTTTGGATAAGTTTAAATAAGTGTAAAAAAAAAAAGTATTTACACATGTAAATGTAGGTGCAGGCCAGAGGTTTTGAAATGTAGGCCGTGTTTCACTAAACATGAAGTGATTAAAAGCATACTTTGAAGAAGTTTTCATTTAGTAGCCGCAGTGTAACCGTGGCTGAGCGCTGTGTGGGAAGCGTGTGGAATAAAAACGTTCTAACTTACTCAAAGTAAGTTTTATTTTATTAGTTGTTCTGGAAGATGATGGGAACGCAGACACACATTTTCGAAGGATTTCTCCCTCCTTCATCTATGTTTACCCTCAGCGTGCATTGAGATTTGTGATTGATCTCACAGTGTGAGCTTGCGTTTAAGGGTGTTTGAGATTGGCGTGTGTGTGTGCGCAAGACTGAGTTTCCTGATTAAACTGCAGGCTTTTTAAAGCAAGTGGCTCAAATCAATGGTTTCTCCTCATTTTCAGTTTCCTCCTGTCCCCCATGCCACGGATTATAAATGACTGCTTTTAGTTCTTGCTTGTTTAATATCGAAAGTTTGACTGCATTCAATTATGAAACTATGGATTGCTCTACTGCCAGAATACACACATGCATAAACACACGTTTTCTCATTGGAGGGGCAACAGTGCCTTAGGTTAATCTGAATTATTCATGTCTAAAAAGCCTATCCTGCATGCCACCTTCCTCTCTGTCTATTTTACACACACACACACACACACACACACACACACACACACACACACACACACACACACACACACAAACA